>VDFB02112435.1:0-13834 GCA_007258455.2 Sequoia sempervirens | reverse complement strand
TAACTTGTAGGAATTTTGAATGGTGTGTCCTTGAGGCGTGACAAATGAGATTCCAACTCCTAATCCATGATGTGTGTAATATCCATCAAAATATAACATCCATTGTTGTGTTGACACTATAAGGACATTTGCATTCAGAAACTCAATGTTCATGGGATGATTATCTTGTGATGGTGCTTGAGCTAGTTGGTTGACTATCGCTTAGCCTTTGATTGCTTTCCTGTCAACATATTGGATGTCAAACTCGCTCAATATCATTACCCATTTGGCTAATCTTCCTGTCAGGGCAGCTTTGCTAAGTAGATACTTCAATGGATCAATTTTTGCTATGAGTTTGATGGTGTGAGTTAACATGTAGTTTCTTAGTTGTTGAGTAGGAAATAATACCACCATACAAGCTTTTTCAATGAATGTGTAGTTGATTTCAAAGCCATTCAAGGTTTTGCTAATGTAATAAATAGCTCTTTCTTTCTCGCAGAATCTTCCTGTGCCAATAGAGCGCCCAAAGATACCTTTGTTGTTGTTATGTAGAGTAATAATGGTTTTCCTTCAGTTGGTGGTACTAGTATGGGTGGTGAAATCAGATACTGCTTCAATGATTGAAAGTTTCTTCACATTTTTCATCCCATTTGAAAGAAACATTCTTGTGTAGCAAGTGATTGAAAGGATGAGTTTTATCTACTAGTTGTGTAATGAACCTCCTGATAGACTGGAATTGTCCCTGTAAAGATCTGAGTTGACTAATATTTTTGGGAGGAGGCATCTCCATGATGGCTTTGACTTTCGCAGGATCCACCTCAATGCCTTTAGCTAATACTATATACCCCAAAAGTTTAGTTGATGTCACGCCAAATACACATTACTTAAGATTTAATCTCATATTGAATTTATCCAACTTGGTGAATATTTTATCTAAGATTTCCAAATGTCCTTCTCTAGTGTATGATTTTTCCAATAGATCATCTACGTAATCCTCCATAAAGGTATGCATTATGTCATGAAAGATAGTGGTCATTGCACGTTGATAAGTAGCCCCAACATTATTCAACCCAAAAGGCATGACGTTGCAACAAAAAGTACCCCATGGGCATGTGAAAGCAGTTTTATCTTGGTCTTCTGGTGCTATTTTTATCTGATTATAACCTAAAAATCCATCCATGAGTGATAACATTTCATGTCCAGTTGTTAAATCTACAAAGATGTTAATGTTAGGGAAAGGAAAATCATCTTTCGAACAAGCTCTGTTGAGATCTCTGAAATCCATACATATCCTGATACTGTTATTTGGTTTTGAGATTGGTACAATATTTGATATCCATTCAGCATAATCAATAGGTCAGATAAATCCTGCATCCAATACTTTCTTCAATTCAACCTTCATCAGTAGTGCGATATGGGGATGCATTTTTCTCAATTTTTGTTTCACTGGTTTCACTCCAGGTGGTAGTGATAAATGATGCATGATAAGATTTGGATCTATCCCTGGCATATCAACATATGACTAAGCAAAGTTGATTTGTTGCTCTTCAAAGAACTTAGTGAAGCCTGGTTTTTCTTCCTCTATCATGGATGCTGCTAGATGTAGAGTCTTGTCTGTTTCAGCTATACCAATGTTGATGGATTGCGTGGGCTCAATTAGTACTGAAGATCTCTCATGGTAGTGCTCGGGAAGAGTGTCAAATCTCCCATCTTTTGGTGCCTTTGAGAGGTTTTCACCGTTAGATGCACTCTTTATTTTTACTTTTTCTTGATTTAATACTGCCATTAAATGGTTTTCACCATTAGATCGATTTTTGATATTCATTTTGTAGTTGAGAGATTTGGTACTCCCCTTGGCTAAAGCTTCATTATGAAATTCATTGGTGGAACATGTTTCAGGATTATCAAAGCAAAGGAAGTTCACAATGACATCATCATTTGGAAAGATAGGGATGTCTAGCAGCTCAGTTTGGTCCCAGTCAATTAGTTCAGGGTGTACCAATGGCAAGGAATCATCAGATTGGTTAAGGTCAAAAGGGGTGAGTGTCCTGATAGCAAAGTCGTCAAAGTTTTCAATAGTAATATCGAGGTCTATGATGTTACTCTCTTCCAGATTGTTTATCTCGCTCAAAGTCTAATCATCTTCACTTGAGTCATCGATATGTTGTGATCCAAATACAAGTGGTCTAGACCTCGAGCTTTGTCCCTCCTTATGTGTTGGTGTATACTTTTTTATCACATCAACTTGTTTGTCTTCAAAGGATACCTCAGATAGCGAATCCCACTCATATTCATTTGAATTAGTTTTAGAACTATCTCGTAATTGTAGGATTCGTTCAACAATTTGTTGCTTGGTTTCTTCTTTTGATTATTCTTTGTATCCCAACCCTATCTTATCCTTTCGATTAGTTATGGTAGGATGAATTGGTTCAATGATGCCTTATTTTCTTTTACTGACGGGACTGTTTCCTTCATATCCCATGTTTTCTAGGATTGTTTTCCCTTTGCCATATTGTTTTGTTTATACATTGGAAGTTGATGCTTGTGATATTTCCTCATCTTTATACAACCAATTTAGCACATTATTTTCTTCTGAATCGTCCACTAAAGTGTCTGCTTTGACAAATTTACCCTCAAAGAGTGTGGTTGGTTGTGAGGATTGTTTTGATGTGGATGGTTGCCCATATGACTTAGGAGAAGACAATAGTTGTGAAAGATGTAATGATTGCTCAATAGAATATTACCCCATGCCTTTGTCTTTCAATTGGAACTTTTCAAATTATTTTGATAAGGAATTTAGTTGTCTTTCATTGTTTGATGGAGTAGAATCACCAATACCTTTGTCTTTTGACTGAACCTTTTCCTCGAGCTAATTTGATGAAGAACTGATTTGACCTTCCTTGTTTGATGAATTAGGAGTGATGGCCTCCCTATTGTGTGGTAAAAAAGTGTCTTAGATTTATTTAAGTGTGTTGCAATACTGAGGATTATTGGAATCAGTTGAAATGGTGATTTCTTGTCCGTTGAAAGGAAATTTCAAACATTGGTGATATGTGGATGGCACCGCTTGCATCTAGTGAATCCAAGGATGTCCCAAAAGTATATTATATGTCAACTCCTTGTCCAACACTTGGCAGATTATATCTTTCACAACTGGCCCTACTTGAATTGGTAGCACAATTAGTCCTTGGGAAGATCTCTCTGTTGGAAATTGTGCCTCAACTTGCTGACTTGTATCTTTGTTAAAGAATTGGTGGATTTACCCTTTGTTGGTCTTCTTTATCAGCCCATCGCCCAAATCTTGAACCTTGGAACCTTTTTGCACAGTTCAAAAGTTTCTTAACTTTCTGACTGGTCGATCTCCTTCAATGTCGTGGTGTTCGGTATTTTCCTAACCTACTATGGAAGTTGTAAGTTTGTGTTTTCTCTGATTGAGCAACAAGCCGACGGATGTGGGGACCACTTGGAATTCTGGGAGACGTGTTGAGAATATTGTAGATTCCCAGCTTGATTCTCCGTAAATTCACAAGCAGTGAACGCGTGTCATGGTGGAGACCACAAGGAATGACCAACAGTTCGGTGCGATGGTCAAATGCGGTGTACGAGTAAGTTGGTAATAAAATGACTAACTCGTGGATACCTAAAGTCTTCGGGCTTTTATTTATAAACTAATGACTACTAATATTCCATGTCAATGTGGGATATTGTCAATGGTTGAGCTTCTTGGAAGTCCTAGCGACAACGATGGTCTTGTCGATAGTTCTGCAATGGACATCGGTGAGAAGTCTTACCGATGGACAGTTGGTTTTCTTGTGATATCAGGGAAACCTTCTTTGTTTTGTTATATCTGGCCCTGGACTCTTAGGGTGCCACGATATCTTTGGTCTTGCTCGATAGCTATGTGTTCTCATTTTGGCATCGAGGGAGATAATGGTTCGGTGTTCCACCCATACGCGCATTTAGTTAATATTTTTGGATCTAACGCCTATCCCACGTGTGGGTGTGTTCAGCCAGTGAGAAGCGCACGTGAATAAAGGCAAACTATTCACGTGGAAAATGAACAAGCCGCGGAGTAGACGGATTACACTCGCAGTCGGTCAATGATGAGAAGTGTGAGATAACGAAAGGGTTGCTCAACTAAACAAGGATTGATCGAAGTGGGTTCATTGTATGTGTCTGAGAGCATTGTGAGATTAATTTTTTGTACAAGATTGATTAGTGAATGTTGCTGCTCTAAATTGACATCAAAAAGTTAAGTCTGATCTTTGTATGTAATTTCTTCAATGCAATACAAAAGAGGATTTTCTTGGTGTGGTGGGTTTTTCCGTATGGCTTTCCCCAATGCACTGCGTCCAATCAGGTATGTGTCTACTTCTCTTTCTCGCTAATTCTTTTCAAGGTATCTTGTATTGAATTCTGTACTGCAAAATTTAAAGTCATGTCTCACCGTGATTCTTCCCTGAGGTTTTAGCATTAGGAGAGTTTGTTCTACACCTAAGCTTTCTTTGCAAGTGGTATCAGAGCCTATCCAGTTGTGTTATCCTTGTGGGTACGTTGGGTTTTTTGTGTCAATTCTGTTAAGTGGGAGTCTTGTAGAAGTCTAGTAATTCAAATTAGAAATTAAGATGGCAAGCACGTCATGAAAGATTGAAATTGAGAAATTCAATGGCAACAATTTTGAGTTGTGGAAACTTAAAATGGAAGATCTGTTAGTTGACCGTGATCTTTGGCTTGATGTGTCTGGAATGAAACCTACAAGCATGAAGCAAGAGGATTGGGACCTTGCAGATCAAAAATCAAAGGTTTTGATAAGGCTTTGTTTAGAAGACTTTGTTCTTCTAAATGTTCATGAAGAAAAGACAACATCTTCTTTGTGGAAAAGATTGACAACTATTTATCAGGGCAAGTCCTTGGTGAATAAGTTGTTCTTGAGGAAGAAGTTGTACTCTTTGAAAATGTAAGAAGGAGTGTCTGTTGCTGATCATTTGAATGCTTTCAACATGTTGATTGCTCGGTCAACATCTGTGGGTGTGAAGATTGATGAAGAAGATCGTTGTATGCTATTGTTATGTTCTTTGCCAGATTCTTGGGATCACTTGGTGATGGCTATTGGGAGTATGACATCCACTTTTAAGATGGAAGATGTTGTTGCTTCTTTGTTATCAAAAGAGATGAGAAGAAATCTTTCGAGATGGCTAAGGAGGCTCTCGCTATTAGAGTGCGATTGAAAGAAAAGACAAGAAGTCCAAATCCAAATCAGAAGGGAGATCAAAGTCTCCTAGTAAGAAGTCCAAGGTGAAATGCTGGAATTGTGGGCTTTCTGGTCATGTCCGAAAGGATTGTAAAGAGGAGAAAAAGAAGAAGAAGTATTCTTTCGACAATGATTCTCTCGTGAGTGATGCAGACGCTTTCATCGCAATTTTATTACTCGCCGCACGACATGATGTCTGCCTACTGATTCCTGGGAGCATCTTTTCACATGACATCTCATAGAGACTAGTCTTTACCAAGTATGAAAAATAATGATGGTGTGGAAGGTGTATTTGGCAAGCGATTCATCTGGAAATAGTTGGTTGTGGAAGAGCCATAATCTCGGCCCCGATGGAAGTGAAGGGAATCAATGATGTAATGCATATACCAGTCCGCTCAAATTTACTTTGTTAGTAACAACAATGCTGGAGTGCAAGCCACGCTCGAAATGGTCAAGAAATGACTAGGAGGCTCAATGCAGCAGCTAGTGCCTTCGTGATGGTACCTTTGTATAAGCCGGATGCATTTGTTGTGAAATGCACAGTGTCTCTCGCAGTCACGTATATACCATGGAGAAAAAAGGAAGAAAAAGTTCTTGATAGTGCAAACTCTATGGAAGTTAAACTTCCAGCAGAAAAGACTATGCTCTGGCATCATAGGCTAGGCCACATTGGAGAAAAAGGTTTAAAAACCTTGAAAAATAAAAAACTTGGTTGAAGGGCTGATGATTGTAACCTCGAATTCAAGTTTTGTGAACATTGTATATATGGTAAACAACACTATGTTTCATCCTACTCCAGTCCTCACAAATCTTCTAGTTTACTTGATTATATACATTCTGATGTTTTTGTCCAGTAAATGTTCCTTCTTTGTCTAAATCAAGATATTATGTATCGTTCATTGATGATTGTTCAAGAAGGGCATTTGTTTATTTTTTGAAAAATAAATCAGAAGTGTTCAATCATTTTAAGGAATTCAAAAACTTTGTGGAAAATCATACTGGTAAGAAAATAAAATGTTTAAGGACTGACAATGGCGGTGAGTTTTGTTTCTTGATGAGTTTGAAAGGTACTATAAAAAGATCAAGTGATTAAAAGACATAAAACTACACCCCATGCTAAGTAGTACCGGGTTGGAGGAGAAGTTCTAGGCCGAGAAGTTGCAACAACAACATGTTACTTTAATAAACCGCTCTCCCACTCGGCCGTTGTTAAGAAAACACCCTTTGAAAGCATGAAGCCCCCTTGAGACATATTCGTGGTCTTTATCAGAGGCATATGCATATGTGCCAAATGAAAGGTCTAAATTGGAAAACAAGGTCATAAATGTATTTTATTGGTTATAGTTTTACATGTTATTACAAGCTGGAACTCCTGATACGAGAAGGTTCTGCACAAATAAAAGTGTTACTTTTCGAGTTGAAGCTTTCACTTTGATCCGCAGAATGAAAGAAAAATTAGAAAATGGGGTAAAGGATGTAGTTGAAATTCCTTCGACACTGTGATAAAGAGGAATTCAAAATTCAAATGTACCTCGAACCTATAGGAGAGCCTGGCACTCTAAGAGTTCAAGAAGAAGAAGAACTTCACCAACCGAGGAGGTCAACACGCGAAAAACAACCCGATAAGTATGGCTTTGTTAGATTCTACTGTGCCTATGCTTTACTCCTCTAAAACCATGATCCTAGGTCTGCGAGTGAGTGCATTTAGAATGCCCGATTCAAACCTTGGTTGGAAGCCATGAATGAAGAAATGGCATCATTAGGAAAGATGATACTTGGATTTTGTTGCCCTTGCCTAAAGGCAGAAAGGTTGTGGGCTGCAAATGGGTGTTTAAGAAGAAAATAGGTCTGGATGGCAGTGTGGAAAAATATAAGGCGAGGTTGGTTGTGAAGGGTTATTCCCAGGTAGAGGAATTGATTTTATGGAGAATTTTTTTCTCTTGTAGCTAAGCTAACGTCTATCAAATTTCTTTTGTCACTTGCAGCAGCGTATGACTTAGAGGTTGAACAGATGGATGTGAAGACAACATTTCTTCATGGTGACCTTGAAGAAGAGATTTATATGTACCAGCCTGAGCACTTTGTGGAAAAAGGTAAAGAAAATCTAGTTTGCAAGTTAAAAAAGTCTCTGTATGGATTAAAACAATCTCCTAGAATGTGGTACCAAAAGTTTGACACGTTTGTTTTGTCATTGGAATTTGTAAGATCAAAATATGATCATTGTGTGTACTACAAAGCTGAAAATGATCGTGTTCTTATTATTGATCTCTATGTTGATGATATGTTGTTCATAGGCAATAGTAAGTTAATGATTTTTGATCTAAAATCTCAGTTGTCCGCAGTTCAAAATGAAAGATCTGGTGCAAATCCGTATATATTCTGGGAATGGAAATAACCAGTGACAGGAAGAGTAGAAAACTTTGGCTTAGTCAGAATAAGTATATTAATATTGTTCTAGAGATATTTTGTATGACTGAGTGCAAGCAGCCAGTTGTTCCAGCGGCAGAACAAAGCTATCCGTTGAAGACTATCCAAAAATCTCCTATCAGATAGAGGACATGACCGAGTGCCTTATGCTAGCAGCTTGTAGCTTAATGTATGTAATGGTCTCAGATAGCTACATTGCCTACAAAGGGGAGTACTTAGTCATTTTATGGTAACTCGAAGGACACATTGGGATGTTGTGAAAAGAGTGTTTAGATAACTGAAGGGCACTTCAGAATATGCTTTGTGTTACCATGGAAAATTGGTTGAATCATAGAGGACTCTCAGCATTCGAGGCTATGTGGATTCTAATTAGACAGGGGACATTGACAATAGAAGATCCACCAGTGGATATATTTTCATGATGAATGGTGGTGCAGTTATTTGGATGAGTAAGCGACAGGCTGTAGTCGCTTTGTCCACTGCAGGGGAAAAATACATGGTAGCAACACATGCATGTAAAGAAGCAATCTGGTTAAAACGTTTGTGATCTAACATTGGGTTTGATGTAGGAAAAATTACAATTTACTGTGATAGTCAGAGTGCTATTTGTTTGGCGAAAAATCCTACTTTCTATGCTAGGATGAAACATATTGATGTGTAGTATCATTTTGTATGAGATATGGTGGAAGACGGAAAGGTCTCTTTAGAAAAAGTGGATACTCTGGAAAATGTTGTAGATGCATTGATGAAACTAGTGAGCACATACAAGTACAGGTGGTGTGTCAGTTCGATGGGCCTTGGAGCCCATGACCTTCATTAACTTCGAGTTTGAAGGAATCTAGTAAGTCTTCATCAAGTGGGAGATTTTTGGAAATTGTGCCTCAACTTGTTGGCTTGTATCTCTGTTAAAGACTTGGTGGATTTACCCTTTGTTGGACTTCTTTATCAGCCTATTCCCCAAATCCTGAACCTTGGAACCTTGTTGCACAGTTCAAAAGTTTCTTAACTTCCCGACTGGTCGATCTCCTTCAATGTTGCAGTGTTCGGGATTTTCCTAACCTACTGTGGAAGTTGTAATTTTGTGTTTTCTCTGATTGAGTGACAAGCCAACGGATGTGGGGACCACTTGGAATTCCGAGAGACATGTTGAGAATATTGTAGATTCCCAGCTTGATTCTCCAGAAATGCACAAGCAGTGAACGCGTGTCATGGTGGAGACCACAAGGAATGACCAACAGTTTGGTGCGATGGTCAAATGCGGTGTACGAGTAAGTTGGTAATAAAAGGACTAACTCGTGGATACCTAAAGTCTTCGGGCTTTTATTTATGAACTAATGACTACTAATATTCTGCGTCAATATGGGATATTGTCAATGGTTGAGCTTCTTGGAAGTCCTAGCGACAGCGATGGTCTTGCTGATAGTTCTACAATGGACATCGGTGAGAAGTCTTGCCGATGGACAGTTGGTTTTCTTGTGATATTGGGGAAACTTTTTTTGTTATCGGTCTAACTTCTTAGGGTGTTGTCGATACCTTTGGTCTTGCCGATAGCTATGTGTTCGGGCATTTTGGCATAAGGGAGACACGGTTTGGTGTCTCATCAACATGTGATTCAGTTAATCTTTTTGACCGAACGTCTATCCTACGTGGTGTGTTCTGAGCCAATGAGAGAAGCAGAATGTGAATCGTTGGAAGTTGAACAGTTGCAACTATTTTGTTGTGGAAAATGAATAGGCCGTGAGTAGAATGAATTACACTCTGCAATGTTTGATGATGAGAGAAGTGTGAGATAATGAAAGGGTTGCTCGACTAAACATGGATTGATTTGAGTGGATTCATAGGATGCTTCTGAGAGCATTGTAAGATTACTATTTTGTACAAGATTGATCAGTGAATGTTGTTGCTATAAATTGACATCAGAAAGTTAAGTCTGATCTCTGTATGTAATTTTCCTTACTGTAATACAAAGAGGCTTTTCTTGGTGTGGTGGGTTTTTCTCCCGTAAAGGTTTTCCCACGTAATTCTAATGTCCAATTGTGTATGTGTTCATTTCTCTTTTCTGTTAATTATTTTCAAGTGTATCTTATTGAATTGTAATTGCAAAATTTAAAGTCATATCTGCATTCTTCCCTGAGGTTTTGGCATTAGGAGAGTTTGTTCCACACCTAAGCTTTCTTTGCACTCTCTTCATCATCATAGGCTTTTATAGTGATTTTTCTTCTAGCATCAATTGCATTTTTTGAATATCCAAGTGCACAGATGAGTTTTAAAGTGCAGATATTTAGGCCAACTCCACCATCTATTAGAACACATTTGACTCGGTGTTTGTGAATTAAAACCTCAATGTGAAGGGCAACATTGTGTGGATGGTGAGTGATACATCATCATGTTCTGAAAATGATAGGCAATGAGGTGTGGTCAAGTGTCCCACCATAGCTTGAAATTGGAAAACTTCCAGATTGTTTGGTACTATGGTGGCTACAAGAGCTTGTTTTAGAATTTCTTTGTGAGCTGGTGAGATTTTCAAGAGTTCCAATATTGATATTTGAGTTGGGATTTTCTGCAATTGATCAACAATGTTGTACTGATTTGACAAGACAACAACTATTTTAGAAGTAATTCCCTTCAAGACATACTTTAATTGAGTTGTTGTGGTTACATTGACTGGTTGATGATCTCATTTCTCTTTGATTTTAATGACATTAATTTGATTATCATTTGCAGCCATGTTTGTGATCAGATTTATTGGTGTGATGTCATTGATTGGATTTGATTTGGTGTTGGTGTTACGAAGATGATTTTTTGTTGCAGCAATGTCATCATTTGAATTATCAGCTATAACAATGTCTTGTTCATGTTCAATTGTGACATCATTAATTGAATTATTTGCTATAATAAAGTCTTGCTTATCATGGGTTTGATCATCAACCGCTTCAATATGGAAAACGGTAGAATCATAGACATAGTTCACGTTTTTTCCTTTGGTGTTTGATGAAGAGGATTCCCCTTTTTTGTATTTTGGCAAAGGATTATTGAATGCTCCATGATCAACATTTGTTTTGGGTCCTATTGATATTTCTTTTCTATCAATCAAATCTTGTATCAAATGTTTCAGCTGTATGCATTCATTTATTTTGTGTCCCTTGTTACGATGAAAGTCACAATAGTGTGTGTCATTCCACCAAGAGGGTTTAACTCTTGGTTCCCAATCTCTTGCCTCTGGTTGTGTTATAACCTTAGCTGCAAGAAGTTCCTTCAATGTTGATTCTAATGACTGTCCCAAAGGTGTGAATCTTCTTCGATTTGATGATGTTCGATATGGTGGTGGTTTGGTTTTAGCATTGCTTTGATTGTTGTTTTGATTGGTATTTTGATTGGTGTTTTGGTTGGTGTTTTGATTCATCTTAGAGGTAGCAACTGTCAAGTTAAATAATGGTTTTGTATTTGTGTTTCATCTGCACCATCATTGTTACCAACATTCTTGTTTCTTTTCCAAAATTTTGGTTTATCACTATTGTTATAATGATTAGAGGAGTTGGTTGAGTTGTTTCCTTCATTGTAAATTTTCAAGACTCCTCTCTTGACCAAGGCTTCTTCAATTTTGATTCCATTCTCAATCATTTTGTCAAAGGTAGGTGGACATTGAAATTCAAGTCTATAGCTCATCTCATCATTTAGATTGTCAATAAAGATTTCCATCTTTTCCTTTTCAAGTATGGGATGAGCATATCTTGCAAACAACCTTCTCCATATTTGCAAAAATATAAGGAATCATTCACCTTTTTTTGTTTTGTATTTCAAAGGTCTTTCATGGTGATGTCGTGTTGGATGATGTAAGAGTATTGGGTGATGAATTTACTAACTAGCTCTTCAAAGGTCTTGATACCTGGTGCAAGTTTGGAGAACCATTCCATGCATTGTCCACCTAAGCTTCGTGGAAATAACCTCATTAAATAAGTCTCTTCATGTGCAAATGCAAGGATCGTGGTTCGAAATTCCCTTACATGATCTATAGGATTTTTTTTTACCATTGTATTTATCATACTTTGGAAATCCACAATGTTTGGGAAAACGAATCATGTTGATAGTTTGATCAAAAGGATATGGGAAAATGTCTTGCAACAATTATCTTTTTGTGGTTCCTCTTTGCATGTCTTGAATCTGTTGTTGGAGATTTTTCATTTGATGAGTTAAGGCAACCACTAGATCTATGTTTGGTGGATTAATTTATGTTCTTTTAGGTGGTGCTTTCAGTTTGTTTACATCAAAATCATTAGTTAATTTCACCCCTTGGCTTGCCAGCATTAAAAGGTATTTCTCTCCATCTCTTTCCAAAATTTTCTCTATGAATTTGTGGAAATTTGGATCTTGTTGAGCATGTTAGATGTCTTCCTCAATTATTTCATCAGCCTCAGGTTGATGGAATCTATGGAATGGATTTTCTTCACCTTCAGCGATGGTGTTTTGAGTTTCAAGTTCTTTTTCTGTAAGTTTCTACTTTTGTGATCTTATTTGAACGGGCATACAAGTGTTATAATTTGACTAAACTTTAATCTTTGTTTGAGAGTGCCAAGGATAAGAAATAAGTCAAATAGAATGACAAATTCTATTGATGAGACTAACTTTAAACCTGATTATACAGTGTTGTTTTGTGATGAAGGATGACAAATCCTGATGCTGAAACTTAGCTTAATAATCAGATGTATGATGGATGTTTAGGCACTTTAAGGTGTTAGATCTTGGTTTAATTTGAAGAATTTCACTTGTAAAGACTAGTTTCAACAAGTTTATGACACTGTTATGATTGAGGAAAGGTTCTATTTTGAAAAAGATCCCAAATTCTGATTTTAATTGTCTAATAGAGGGTGAATTTTGCTCTTTGGTTTTGAATTTATTGGATGCATTAAAATAGGGACCAAATGCGCTAAAAGATGGCACAAATGTGCTAAAATGTGACTTGGATGCGCTAAACTGTTCCCTAGATGCGCTAGAAAATGGACTTAATGCACTAAAAGATGACTCAGATGCGCTAAATTGTCCCCTATATGCGCTAGAAAATAGACTCAAAGAGCTAAAAGATGACTTTGATGCGCTGAAAAATGGGTAAAATGTGCTAAAAGATGCTAGTTATACGCTAGACTGCCCCTAAGTGTTATTTCAAATTGATATTTCCCTGGAGGTGAATGTGTTAAATGGATGTGCAAATGCTCTGCAAGACGGAACAAATGTGCCAGAAAATGCCCTAGATGCGCTACAAGACAGACCCAATGCGCTGCAATATGATTTAGATGCGCTAGACTGTACCCTATATGTGCTAGGAAATAGACTCAATGCGCTAAAAGATGCTATGAATGTGCCAGAAAATGCCCTACATGTGCTAGAAAATGTCATGAATGTGCTAATTTGGAAGTGTTCAGTGTTTTTAACAGTCTATCTGGTTAATTTTGCTTTGAATTTATAAATCTGAATGTTTTTAGGGTATGCTTTTCTAAACAATGAATTTTGCTTGGTTTCTAGTTTGTGAATTATGTGAATCAAGTGTTCTTAAATGGATGATTTCTTGAAAATTTACTTCAAACATAGTAGCAATTTGTAAAAAAGTTGTTTCCAGCCTAGGAACTAAACATTAAGTGTATGTTCAAGAATCTGGTCTGATTCCTTTGATTTCCACAGGTATAGCATAGGAGAAAATAGATCAAACACTTTTCTAATGTCAAGGGTCACTTATAATATCACAACCCACATCTTAGAACTATGTCAGCTCACACAACCCTGTCACCCCCTAGGGGGTGCCCGTGTTTTTGTCTTTCCCGGGTCTCAACCAAAGTCAAATCCTCTGCTTTTGGCCAATAATCCCTGATAGTTATATGGTGAGTATCTTGGGGGCATATTCTTCCCTCTCCTTGCACCGTGATATTAAAAGTGTTCGGAGACTGATTAGTTGGCTTCTAAATTTAAGGTTTGTAGTAAGGGTTTCCATTCAGTGCAGCAAATGATAAATCCCTCAGGAGACCTCCCAACCTTTATAACAAAGGCTTTTGGGATGGTTATCTATGCACACTATCGTTGAATTAGCAGGTTTCCCTGAATTCACTTTTGATTATAGTGGGTCAAAAAACTTGGCTTTGGTTGTTCCCGCTTAGGTCATTATAGTAGGGTGAGTACTTTTTCCCACTA
>VDFB02112434.1:0-10348 GCA_007258455.2 Sequoia sempervirens | reverse complement strand
CATATTCATATAAAGCAAACAATATGTTAATATATATATATATATATATATATATATATATATTTAAAAGGTCCGTAAAAATTGTATAGGAGATTTAGTAAAGTTTACAACCTCGAATGATATGACCTCATGATCACACACCTGAGATTTCCCATGCATAAATGTTGACAATGTCTCAAGTGCACCTGCCATGGGTATCTCATGAAATCTCTACATATAGGTGTACAACAATTTGTATAGATCAAATTCACACATGTGTATGTAAATGAGAAAATTAAATTAGATCTATGATGTGTATTTAATTTAAAATTAGCAAAATTTTGAAAGCACACACCTGAGTTGATGATGTCTCAGGAACGCTCACCACAACTTGTGGTTGGTCAGTACTAGGTATCGTATGACCTCTTTGCATCTAGATATAATATATCAATTCACACATGTGTACAAATTCAAATTAAATTAGATATATCCACACAAATTATTTAATATATATTGGTTCAAGTACCTTTCCAAAAGGCAAGCCCAGATCTACAGAACTCGACATATAGACACGACGATCAGGCACCGCGTGATCATTCGTCTACACCAAACACTTATTGAATTAATATTATATTATATATATATAATTTGATGTTATTATTTACATGAATTTTTCACATTTCAAACTTAAATTAAATGTAAGTTCAAAAGATGAACATACCTATGTAGGATGATCCTCAAAATATAGTAAATTCATGTATGACTCCATCCCAGATGCATGTGGGTCACCTAAAGTGGATGCCTAAGTATTCCTATAGCCTGAGCCTTCATGCTCTCTATTGGCCACTTCAATCGACGCGTGTGTAGTCTAATGAGTGAGATATCTTGAAAGCGAACTCACTGCTCCTAATGTCGATAACATGGTTTGTTGTTGAAATGTAGCGGGAACACCAGGAGAAGGAGGAGGAACAATAGGATCAATCAAAGCATGTCATTGAGGATCAACACATGCTCCTAGTCTATGTTGGGGCATGCCATGCCCAACTCCCTAAAATGACCTCATATCAAAATAGTTTGGTTTTTTACCCAACTCAAACTTATCCCATAACTTTCTCAAAAAGTATAGGGGCACCTCATAGTTTCCATGTGGTGGATTATCAAACACCATCCACCATCTATCCCAAAAATGTGTAGCTATATGTGGGTGCCTACACCATAAAATTGAAATTCATTTTTTGGTGGATGGAATTTGTTGGTTTGTTTGGGGGTTAATAAAATATTGGCACATGGCTTGTTTGGTAATTTTAAGGTCATTGATTTCTTTATAGGACAATCCATCTGCATAGAATTGTCTCTTCTCTCCTCTCCATTGATGGAACCTATCTAGGTCTGCATCAATAGATCGAATAAAATCAACAATAGTGTGCATCGTAGATGAAAATTGTGCAAGATGGGGAGGGATTCTAGGCTCATTTTTTTATCAAATCTATATTCCCTTGAATCTCAATAAGGTTTGCTCGGATGCTCTCTCTTAATTGATCTTGATCTACTACCGGGGGGTGGGGGGTTAGGCGGTGGAGAGTCTAGAGGTGTGGGGTTTTGTTCTAGTGGTGGATCTGGATGTATAGGATCTATAGGAATTTGTGGATCGGGCATAAAATCCTCTATATTAAATTCTAGATCCATGTGAGCAATTAAATGGCAACTGCATGTTAAACAAATAAAAAATATATATCAACAAACTAATTAAATAATGAAAACAATTTGAAAGTTATTTAAAAATCACATTGAACATGCACAAATTCAAAATACATTTCATTTAAAGACCATTTGATTTATAGCATTAAAAAATCCATAACATTAAAAATCCATAGCATTAAATTGAGTCCAATGTGTGGTTGTTAATATGAAGGGTAGAAATGAAATTAGGGGGTTTTATTAGAACCCTATTCAAATGCATGCACTATGTCATTGGTTTATTAAGTGAATCCCCTAAAAGAAGGCCCCATAAACTTATTTTAAGCTAGATATCACTTGATAACTAAACTATAGCCAAATTTGATGATCTATACATTAATTGATTTATTTAAAAATAAATAAAATCACATGGATTAAGGTAAAGACTTAAGATTTATTTTAATAAATCACCATCAAGGTAAAGACTTAAGATTAAGGTAAATGACTAAAGAACAAAAAATAAGACACATGTAGAAATATAACTTTTATTTCTCAAATTGGGTGTTAAAATATGAGGTTAGGAGTTGTTTAGAGTGTCTTCTATTACATATATAAAGGTGGAAAAAGAGAAGGAAAGGTCCCCAAGCTAATTTAGGTTATGAACAACTCAAGAATGAGTGTCAAAATGGGTAAATGATGAAAACCATGTAGTTTAATTCAAGTAAAAATTATATTAGGATTATTGTTAGACAGGGGTGCTCAATGGAGCTCATAAATATCAAGCCTATCATTAATTAACTAATTCATCAATAAGTAATTTATTCTTCTAAGTTTTTATGGGTCTAGAGCTTTATCTTTTGGGGTGAGGGGAAGTTTACTTATAGGTGTGGTTGTTTCCCAACAAGAGTATATCTATAGAGCTAAGGTATATTGAACAAGAATACATTAATTAATCAAGTATGACATAGAATTTAATTTAAAAATCTGATGATATAAATTGATTTATCTAAATTTTCAGATTTATTGATAAGAGACACAATTTCTCTATAGTGAGACAAAGTAGTTAAGAAGAAATTATAAGTTTAACACTAACATTAAAATTTATAATCTCATTCATTTTTTTCAAAGAATACTAAAGATAAGAATGAAAAATTAATAGAAGACATTCAAAGGGACACATAAATATATGCTAGTGACCTAATTGCAATGTACAAAATAAACAAAGATGAGCTTGAGCTCTATTCACCAAATTTTGAGAACTTCTTTGATCCCCTTAAGAAATGCTATATTAGGACCCCTTCAGACATCGATTTATGATTTAGGGTGATAGGATGGCTTAAGGGGATCTATGTGTAGTAAGGTCCTAGGAAAAAATGGTCCATGGCTTAAGGGGATCTATGTGTAGTAAGGTCCTAGGACAAAATGGTCCATGGCTTAAGGGAATAAAATTTGGTGGAATTGCCTAAGGCAACTAAATTTCATTTTAAGGTCCTACAACAAAGTGAATGCTTTAGGGTTTAGGTTTTAGATTTTAGAGTTCAGGGTTTAGGGTTTAGGGAACTTAGGGTGAAGTTTGGGTGGCCCTTGGAATAATGGACTTGCAAGTTAGTGAGCAACATTTTCTTGTGGAACAGTTGATTGAGATAGCTCTTGTTTCCCAACAAGAGTATATCTGTAGAGCTAAGGTATATCGATTGTGAATATGAATTACTCAAGTATGACATAGAATTTAATTAAATCCGAGGACATAAATTGATTTATCTAAATTTTCAAATTTCATGATAAGAGACACAAGTTCTCTATAGTGGGACAAAGTAGTTAAGAATAAATTATAAGTTTAACACTAACATTAATTTATAATCTCATTCACTGTTTTCAAAGAATACTAAAGATAAGAATAAAAAATTAATAAAATACATTCAAAGGGACACATAGATACATGTTGGAAATAGGATGCCATTTAATTGCAAATCCTAAACATTAATTATTTCATGTATCTCCTAGATTCTTGGAATGTGTTCAATAACACTAAGATTAGGATGAGATTAATATTTGATGAAATAATCATGATTATTGACATTTGTAATTAATTCTAAATGTAAGAAGCATGTGAGGGCGTCCATAGTGAGTTCCTAAATAATAGGGACACATGGGACACTCACATGGTAAGGTGAAACTCACCTTGTGTTCATTAACTATACAGAGTAACAGTTAACACTTCTGAATGCATGTAAAGATCCTAGGAGTTAGGATTTGGTGTTTGCATGCTTGAAGTTTGGTTAAGTTTAGTTAAGTTCAGTTCAGATCAGTTTAGTTCGTTCAATTCGTTGAATCGTTTAGTTCATTATTCAGTTCAGTTTCAAGTTGCATGCAAGTGCATGTTGCATGCATGTTGGTTATTTTGAGTTGCATGTAGTTAGCTTCAGTTAACTTGTAATGCATGGCTAATAACATTGAGTTGTATGACGTAATAGGGACTACCTCCAGCTAATAAGGGATGACCATTCTTTGGGAATGGTGTTGAGTAAATGTTTCGTTAACTATAAAGCACTTGAAGCCAACTTGGGTGCCCAAGATGCTTTATTGGAATTACCTCTCATGCATGATAAGATATTTTTGAAGGCTCAATTAAGTAGCTTTACTTAAGGGCGCCAACTTTGAGGAAGAGCTTTGGAATTATCACCGAAGTGAAGGAGAAGTTGTAGCTTCAGTTTGCGACACCCAAATACATGATGCACATGTTGTAAGCTTTAGTCTTCACTGAATAACCCTACTTGAAGGAATATGGCATACCTTTTCAAGGGCTTGAGCTTGTGCATTGTAATTATCACCATTTGGAGATTACAAGGTTGCATATTGTCTCTATATCTCATTCAAGTTGAATAGATTTGTCATAATTGTTATTGCAGGTGTGAAGAAGATTGGTAAAGATACAAGAAGCATTCTCAAGCAAGAATTGGAGCTATTGTAATTCAAAGATTGAATAATAGAATAATTCTTGGTGGATTTTTTTCCCAAAAGAGTTTCTCCATGGTACATCTTGTGTAATCTTTCTAATATCTTGTTTAGTTCTTCTATCAACTTCTCTCTACATTCTACAACAGTAAAATGGATTAATCAAGATAATCACCACACAAAGAATATATGTAACAAGGAAAAAAGACTTAATTTAGATCAGCATATTAAAGTTTTACAGAGTATTAAGCTAAGAAAACACCTCATTTTTCAACATTTGCATCGAAATTTAGGTTGGGTAGAGTATTGGGATTCCTTTCTCTTAAAAGATTGGAGGTTTTTAGCTTAGTGGGAGCTCTTATTATTTTTGTTATTTGCTGATTTTGGAATTAAGTTTTGTTACAATGAATTCAAGGTTAGAGATTGAAAGGTTCAATGGTTCTAACTATGAAATGTGGAAATTAAAAATGGAAGATCTTCTTGAAGAAAGAGATCAGTGGTTAGCAGTTAATAATGAGACAAAGACACCTACAACTATTTCAGATGAAGATTGGGCTAAGTTAGATAAGAAGGCAAGAGGAACAATAAGGTTATGTCTTGTTGATGTTGTTCTTTTAAACATTTCAATGGAAACCAGTGCATATAAATTATGGAAAAGAATAGGGGATATTTATCAAACTAAGAGTCTCACCAATAAGTTGTATCTGAAAAGGAAATTATATTCATTGAAAATGAAAGATGGTGATTCAGTAGCACAACATTTAAATGCTTTCAATTTAATTCTCAGTTAGTTAGCATCTGTAGATGTAAAGCTTGAGGATGAGGATAAGTGCATTTTATTGCTTTGTTCTTTACCAAATTCTTGGGAAAATATAATTGTTGCAATTAGTGGAAATGGTGCAAATCCAAAGATGGACAACATTATTCCTACTCTCCTATCAGAGGAGATGAGGAGGAAATCTAAGGAGGAAATCCAAGATGCCTTGTTTGTAAAAGGTAGGCCTAAGAAAAAGGAGCCTAAGGGAAACAAGGAAGGGAAGGGTAAGTCAGAAGGATGAAGTAAGATAAAGTGTTGGAACTGTGGGAAACCAGGACATGTGAAGAAGGATTGTAAGAACAAGAAAGAGAGTTCTGATTCTTCTGTAGAGGAGTCCTCAGATAATAGTAATGATGCATTGGTTATTTCAGCTAATATTGTTTGTGATAACTCTTTGCTTCATGTTTCAGAGTAATCTTTGTAGAGAGGATGATAGTCATGATGCCATGCGTGACTTGGTATCATGGTTTAGTGGGAGTTGTTGGTAGTGACTTGGATGCATCATTGGTAAGGTTATCTCCATGTGATTGGAGATATGGTTTCTTGGTTTAGAGTATATTTGTTATGGATGTCATGGTTTACTCTTGATATACATTTAGAGTTTGGCATATTACATGGTTCTCTTGAGACTAGGATGTATAAGTATGTTATGATGCATGCGATCTCCTAAGAGGAGATGGTTAGATCATGGATGTCATGTTTATGTTCCTGATTCATGATTGGAGCTTTGACAGTGATCTTGTGTAGTTCTCTTAAGTTTTGAGTACATTAATCATTTGCTTGATTACTTCATGAAAGTGTTGTGTTGCATTTGGAGTTTGGCATGGATTGGTTGGTTACAGGTCCTCATGGATACTTGGAGAAATAGGTGAGGCTGGAATTCTCTTGTGGTAAGAGACATTTGTTGAAATGGTTACTTGTGAGAAAAGTTTTTTAACAGAAAAGACTGAGGAGTCTACACCTTGGTTGAATGTGAATTCAACACACTCAGTGGTTTAGCATGCCTCTAAAGAGGTGGTTAGGTTACAGAGGCTTGGGAAAGGTAATGGTTTGGTTGATAATGGGAAGGTATTAATTGAAAAAGTTAACACTTTAATTAATGTTACAGATTATCTTATGAAACCATACAGATAAGTTCTCTTGGTTTTAATCATTTGCTTGGAAGCTTCATGATTATGCAGGTTGCATTTGAAGTTAGCATGGTTTGATTAGTTGGTGCAAGAAGGCCATTGGCCTTGAGTCTTGTACTTGTTTTATTATTCCTTGTTGGAAATAGGATGCCATTTAATTGCAAATCCTAAACATTAATTATTTCATGTATCTCCTAGATTCTTGGAATGTGTTCAATAACACTAAGATTAGAATGAGATTAATATTTGATGAAATAATCATGATTATTGACATTTGTAATTAATTCTAAATGTAAGAAGCATGTGAGGGCGCCCATAGTGAGTTCCTAAATAATAGGGACACATGGGACACTCACATGGTAAGGTGGAAACTTATTTTGTGTTTAGTTAACTATAATGAGTACGCTTAACACTTAATGCATGTAAAGATCCTAGGAGTTAGGATTTGGTGTTTGTATGTTGAAGTTCAGCTAAGTTTAGTTGTTAGTCTGTGATTAGTTCAGCTTTTAGTTCGGCCCAGCTTCGCCCAGCTCAAAATCAGTTCATCAGCTCAGTCTGGCCTAATTCAAATGTTTAGTTCGGTTCAATTATTCAACAGTATGCAAGTGCATGTTGCATGCATGTTGGTTATTTTGAGTTGCATGTAGTTAGCTTCAGTTAACTTGTAATGCATGGCTAATAATATTGAGTTGTATGACAGATAACAGGGACTACCTCCAGTTAACAAGGGATGACCATTCTTTGGGAATGGTGTTGAGTAAATGTTTCAATTAACTATAAAGCACTTGAAGCCAACTTGGGCACCCAAGATGCTTTATTGGAATTACCTCTCATGCATGATAAGATATTTCTAAAGGCTCAGTTAAGTAGCTTTACTTTAGGGCACCAACTTTGAGGAAGAGCTTTGGAATTATCACCGAAGTGAAGGAGAAGTTGTAGCTTCAGTTTGGGACACCCAAATGCATGATGTACATGTTGTAAGCTTTAGTCTTCACTGAATAACTCTACTTGAAGGAATATGCATACATTTTCAAGAGCTTGAGCTTGTGCATTGTAATTATCACCATTTGGAGATTACAAGGTTGCATATTGTCTCTATATCTCATTCAAGTTGAATAGAGTTGTCATAATTGTTATTGCAGGTGTGAAGAAGATTGGTAAAGATAGAAGCTACTCAAGCAAGAATTGGTTATTATATCCAGAATTGAATAATAGAATACCTGGTGGAGTTTTTCCCAAAAGGGTTTCTCCATCAGACATCTTGTGTAATCTTTCTAATATCCCCGCTCTAGTTCTTCTATCAACTTCTCTCTACATTCTACAATAGTAAAATGGATTAATCAAGATAATCACCCACAAAGAATATATGTAACAAAGAAAAGACTTACTTAGATCAACAATATTAAATTTTTACAGAGTATTAAGCTAAGAAAACACCTCATTTTTCAACAAGATATATGCTAGTGACCTAATGGCAATGTATAAAATAAACAAAGATGAGCTTAAGCTCTATTCACCAAATTTTGAGAATTTCTTTTATCCCCTTAAGAAATGTCATATTAGGACCCCTTAAGACATCGATTTACGACTTAGGGTGATAGGATGGCTTAAGGGGATCTATGTCTAGTAAGGTCCTAGGACAAAATGGTTCATGGCTTAAGGGAATAAAGTTTGGTGGAGTTACCTAAGGAAACCAAATTTAATTTTAATGTCCTATGACAAAATGAGTGCTTTAGGCTTTAGGGTTTACATTTAGAGATTTGATGACATGAAAACATATCTATGTCAAATAAAAAATGTAAGAAACCTCCAAGGAGCCCTAATTTATGACACTACACAATGTGACAAGGATGTTTTATAAATTGGTCATTAAAGTGTAGCAATAACTAAAAAATCCTAATGTGAATTATTCATAGCCTCAATCTCAATCTCAATCTCAATAAAAACTGCCCTGAATCTAGGTAACATTCCTTGGATACTTGTAAAATTATGTGAACTATTAGGGTTTTAGGTTTACGTTTAGGGTAAATAGGGTTTTAGGTTTACGTTTTAAGGTTCGGGTCCAAGGATTAACCTAGGTAAATTAGTTTTTAGGGACCTATGTTTTTTGGAACCTATGGTTTCTAGGGTTTTGATTTCTAAGTTAAATGTGTCAAATTTAGGTTTAGTTTTTATGGTTTTTGATTTACAATTTAACATTCTTTGTTTCGTTGATTTTTTTGGTTTTTTAAATGCAATTTAAAAACCATAAAATATTGAACAAAAAAAAACTAAACAAACAAAAACTAAATACCAATAACAAAACAAAAACGCAAGATAGAAAGAAAAAAAGGCAGAATTCAACCAACCTGGAGGTCGTTGAGGTTGGTTATGTCGATGGGAGGAGGTGCCAGTGAAAATTTTATTCAATCGGTCCCTTTGAAATGCGTACACGATCTCGTCTCTTATTTTGTAGCGCGGCTAAAATTGTGAGTGAAAATGAAAACACAGTCACTAATTTAAAAAAATAAATACCTTTAAGAAACATGTATGCATTTCATAATGCATACGCATTTTCAGTTCGTGTACCTGAAGCTAAACGCATATGCATTCGGATTTAGGATTGGGTACCCAATCCATAACGCATATGCATTTTTTTTAAAACACGTACGCGTTTCGTGCAAAAAAAATTGTTTTGGCCAAAACTTCCTCTCTTCATGTACCCAACTTCTTGCTTTTACCCCTACATCACAAATGTTACCCCAAAGAACACACATAATGTCTTGGGAAGAGGATTCCATTTAATTGCAATCCTAAACATATTTCATGTATCTCCTAATTCCTTGGAAAAATTTCCCCAACAATATGATTAGAAATAGATTAAATTCAAACGAAATGAACATGTAAATTGACATTTGTAATTATTCCTAAATGATAGGAACATGTGAGGGCATCTAAGAAGAGTTCCTACAGAATAGGAGCACATGGGGTGCCCACATAGAAGGTGGAATGTAACTTTCTTAAGTTAATTGTTTGGAGAATAGATAACACTTCAGTAATGCATGTAAAGATCCTACAAGTTAGGAATTGATACTTACATGAGTGGAGTTCAGTTCAGTTCAGTTTAGTTCAATTATCTTCAATTGCATGTAGTTAGTTTCAATTGAATGCTAGTTGACTTCTGTTGACTTGAGTTGCATGACTAATGCCTTCAATTTCATGATAGATAATAGGTGGACACATTCAGTTAAGTGGGGATGATCAATCATGCATATTGTTTGCATGAATTGATGGAGAGATATGTTTCAATTAACAAAGATTGACTTGGACCCACCTTGGGTGCCCAAGTTGGCATCTTTAAGTTAACACCTTTTGCATGAGAAGATATTTACAAGTCTCGATTAAGTGGGACCATTCTTGGGCACCAACTTTGAGGAGAAGCTTGAAAGATATTTTCTTGTTCCAAAGATTTCTGGATTTAATTGTGTGTAATTTTTTACATCAACGTATCAGATACTTTGGTTTTGACTTCATGTTACATGATGGAACTCTACTTGCACAAAATAGGCATAGGTTTTTGAGAGCAGCTTTGTGCTCTTGTAATTGACAACTCTTTGGAGTTTACAATTCTCATTATTGTCTATTAATTGCAGCAAGTTGAAGAGAGTTTTATCAGAGTTTATTGTAGGTTGTGAAGAAGAATTGTTGAAGGCAAAAGAAACATATCAAGCAAAGGATTGATATAGTGTTATTGAAATCTTTTTCTAAGGTTAAATAATAGAAGCACTATTGATTATGGTGGTGGATTTTT
>VDFB02112433.1:0-23870 GCA_007258455.2 Sequoia sempervirens | reverse complement strand
AAAGCGCGCATTCCTTCGCGAGTGCTCGGCGATATCTTCGCTTCGAACCCTCCCCGCTTCTTTTGCTCCTAAGCCAAACGCAGCACTAATAATCTTCTTGATGTGGGCCAAATTTATGGTGCGAATTGCACTGTATATTTTTCTTCTTCGGACTGGTGGAGCGCTGACTTGAGCCTTTCTGCTGTGAAGGCTGACCTTTACCATGATGCTTTGACTGAGTTTTTGCTGCAAAGGCCTGCTCCGTGGAGGATGATGATTCACCGCTACCGAACTGTTGTCTCCAGCGATCCTGCTGCAACAGGATAGTGCACAAATTCGGAAACTTGAGATCAACATTAGCAGACGTAATGTTGCGGGTCTCTATGAAATGTTCATAGGACTTCGGTAAACTCTTCAGGGTGATCACAACCATGTCTTCCTCCTCCATTTTCCGACCAATTGCCTCCAACTGATCTCTGATCTCCTGGATTTTATTCAAGTGCGCTTGCAGAGTTGTCTTCTCATCCATCATGATAGAAAACAGCATATTCTTCAAGAAAAACGCACGGCTTTTGTCGGAAGTTTCATGCAAACCCTTCAAGTGATCCCAGATCTCCTTAGCTGATTTTCCCAGTGGAATCTGAGGGAGCTGATCATCAGTAACTGAAAGCTTAATAAGCATGACGGCTTCACGATTCTGCTCATCAAACTTATCCTGATCCTTACCCGCCGCTTCAGGACGAGTAGCGTTGCCGATGATCATCTGATCAAGGCAGCGGTATTCAAAAATTGTTAACATCCGCTGCTACCAGGTGTTGTAATTTTTGCCATTAAATCTCTGGCTGCCCTCCAGCATTAAATTGCTTAAACTGGCCATCTTCACGCTTTCCGAGGCACGAAAAACGAGGTATGGAGAAGAGGCTGATGCACGAAACTCGAGGCACGAATTCCAATGCAGAAAATAGGGACAGATTCAGGTACAGACTGCAGAAAGTACAGTGTACGGATGGCACAAAATTCGAGGCACGGAAAACGATGCACCCAGAAAATTCGGAGACCAACCCAGTTGAGCTCTCGAAAAACCCACCAGGAATCTGAAAACGAAAAAATTTTCTGACTTTTGATGAAGAAGAAACGAGCAAAACCCTAGTCGGCCAGATTTTCCGTCAAAAAATGCAGACAAGATGCAAAGAAAATCGCGGCCTTACAAGAGCCGTCGATTTGCAGAGATGCGTCCAAACCACGGGCAGAAAATGCAGACAACAAACTGTAAATCGCATTCAACACCAGATGAAAACGCGTTCAACAAAACAAGGGTCGCGGCTTGCAGAAATCCTCCAAAACACGTGCCAACAAGCAGAGACACGCGGGTCGTGAGCCAGAAGATCGACCAAAAAATCGCGTTTCTCAGAAACACGCGTCCAAAGAAACGCGGTCAAGCAGAAGCCGCCTCAAAGATCGCGTTTGAAGACGTCAAAAGAAGTTCGCGCGGCCTGGGCACAAAAACACGGCCAGAAAATCACGGGATTTGTCCTGGACAAAGAAATGCGACCAGAAAATGGCGAACACAAGAATGAAATCCGCGGCCAAGTAAACACGAAATCGCCCCAGAAACCCTCGAATTTCTTTCAGAAGAGCCACAGAAATTCCGAAAAGAAAATTCGAAATTTTTACTCACAGAAAAAAAACTTCAAAAAGAGATTTTTGAGAATTTTTAATTCATAAAATTCAAGAAAAAATCTTAAACGATTTTTATATGAATTAAAAATTCACAGTTGAGCAATCTGGCTCTGATACCATATTACGCAAGTAATTGGTAAATTAATTGATGTATTAACAAGAGCGAGACGCTCAATAAATAGTTTACAAGATTTACAAAACTGGAAAGTTTCTAAAAAGAAACTCCAGATAAGATCGGAGACGATCTTATCTCTATCTTACAATATCTTACAATATTGAGCATTAATAAATAAATAAACATTATTTTAATACCTAGCAGCAATGATTTCACTCTTGAAGCATACACAGATGCTGATTGGGCTGGTAATGTAGATGACAGAAAAAGTACAAGTGGAGGAGCTTTTTTTCTTGGAGGAAATCTAGTGTCTTGGATAAGCAAAAAACAAGAATCAGTCTCTCTATCTACAGCTGAAGCTGAATATATTGCAGCAGCAGCATGTTGCACTCAACTTTTATGGATGAGGCAAACTTTAAAAGATATCAAAGTGGAGTATGATCATCCCTGCACTATCTATTATGATAATACTAGTGCAATCAATATCTCCAAAAATCCAGTAATGCACTCAAGAACCAAGCACATACCTATTAAGTATCATTTTTTAAGAGAACAAGTAGGAGAAGGACAAGTGTGTTTAGAATACATAACTACAAAAGAGCAAACTGCTGATATATTTACTAAACCACTTCCAAGAGATACATTTGAATATCTAAGGGACAAATTGAGAGTTGTTCCACATCCATCAAGTTAATTGATGGAAGCATGTATTCAGGGGGAGCTACGCACAAAATCTTGTAGCTTCATGGAGCTGAAATATTGTTAGAAGACCCCTTGCCATTGATGTCAAAGGGGGAGAAATTGGACACAGGGGGAGCAAACAGAAGGATCAAGTGCCATTGAGAAGTTGCCATCAATGACAAAGGGGGAGATTGTTGGAAATATTGTCATTGATGTCAAACATGAAATGAAAAGATCATTAAAGAATAAAAAGAGTGTACTCAGATCGATGGCTCAACTAAACTATAAATTAGAGATGGTTACAATCGGTGTTGAAATAAATAAATCATCATAATGTTCAGAATGTATGATAAAAAGAGTGTACTCAGATCGATGGCTCAACTAAACTATAAATTAGAGATGAACACTCAGATCTTGATAAAACAGAGTATAATCTATAATCAGATTTGCTCTTAATAATCCGATTTGTATTATGAGGATTACTTAAGAAAGTTTCGATTATTCCCAAAGGTTCAATCTGCATTAAGAGAATAATCTTCAGATTATTTTATGAAGATAACGCGTCACAATTATCAAAGGATGGTTAAATGAAATGCTGCAGTTTATCCTTGAAGAGACGTAATTCAAAGATTCCTATCAAGAGATAACAATTTGTTAACAAACTCACAATCGACTAAACACGTCTTTTTGAATAAGTCATTTGAATTATTAAATAAAAACAGTGATTATGATGTGTTTTCAAGTGCTGCGATTGAAGAGAGATACGCTTTCAGTCTTCTCAACAAAAGATACAAACACGTCTTTTTGAATGAGTCATCTAGATTGTTAAATAAAAACAGTGATTATGATGCGTTTTAAGGAGAGATCTTTTTCAAGTGATGCGATTTATGTTTTCAGTCTTCTTAAACAAAAGATACGATGTTCTAATAAAAAATAACAGTCAATGAAAGGGATGCGATTTAATTTCTGAAGGAACACGTTTTAAAAAAAAAAAAAAGTTGGATACAACTTTGTGAAGAGACGCACTCATTCTTAAAATGGTGCGATTTGAGGGTTAACAAAGATTACCATGGCAGCAATTCTTTTTGAAGAACAATTATTTTTAAGAGGAGACAATCTGAAGGAGTGTAATTAAAAATCTCTCTTAATAAAACTAATCCAAGGCAAAGCTGAAATGATGTGATTAGTATTGAAAAGGCAACTCAGAAAAGTCAGATTACAAATGATGCAACCATTCACAAAAGGTTGCAAGATACACATATATGAATTCAAATCAGATTGAAGTGGTGTGTGGGTGTGAAAATAAAAGACTTGCAGATCAGTCAGATTCCTACCTCCTTGTGTGGGCTGAAGGTGATATCTTGGATCACATAGAGCAGATTGGAGAGTTGGGCTTGTGCAGATCAGATTGAGGGCAGTCTCACTTCCATCAAGTCAAGGTTTGGTGCCTTGCATTAGGGGTTGGTGCTCCTTGTAGGCAGGTGTCTACTAAATTCTGGAGAGGTCTAGGTGTTCCTTGTGGAAATTATTCTACTAAATCATCTCATTGTAAATTTGTAGGTTGGTGCCTACTTGAAAAAGAAATTACTTCAATAAAATTGTGTCAACTTGTGGAAATTGGATCATATCAAAAAGTTGATTGTAATAAAGATTGAAAAGTTTTAAAAATAAAAGTTTGAGATTGATTTACTGATTCACCCCCCCCCCCCTCTCAGTAAATCTTTTGTGCTCTTCACTTCATTGCTAGTTTCATCAAGCCCATTGTGTATATGACTAAAAGCAGAGGGTTTCCAATTCATAGCGTGTATTTAGTGGCACCATAACACTGATATCGGAATTTTAAAGAAATTGATTATGACTAGGACTTTGTGTTTAGTCTTATGCTTATGTGGGCTTCTAAACACATTCTGAACCTCATTCTTCTTTCTTGTTTGAGAAAAGCATTGACAATGCTAGAGGAGAGCAATCAGCCTGATTTGAGATTCAAGAGAGGGCATCAAGAAGCTGTGACATGGTACAATAGAGCGCTTGGCTTTCGTATTGAATGTGGACATGGTGAGAGACTCAAACCTGATTTTATAATGGATCTTTATTTATCAGTAGCTTTTCATTTTGAGCAGTTTCACATCAGAAATATGTCAATCATGGAGTAACTTTTCGTCTGTCTGCTGTAGGCATCAAATTCATTTTTGTCAATGTTGACCAAGTAAGTCCAGCTCGTGAGTTTTCATTTAGCATCCGTCATTGCCGAAGGGATGACTGCTATACCTGTATGTTCATTCTAATTGCAGTTAATTATTTTTATAGTACGAGTGATTCTTTCTAAAAAAGAACCCAATTTGAGTGACAATGTAGAGGATTTTCTGCCTGCTGCTACAGTTGCGATAGTTATTAAATGCTTTTAACCTATTTTCCTCTGCTTAATATCTGTGAATTGTAATGATATAATAATACCTGGCTGTATTGGCAGTATTAGATTGTGATCCCAGCTTTGAAGGTACTAAAGAATTACTTGATGAGTTGAATCAGACTAGTGATCTGTTCGAGTTTGTAAGGGTTATGAGGAAAAAGTTTCAAGGACTTTCATTGAAGGGTATGTTGCTTTGGTTATCACTTAAGAGATTGCTTTATTTTTGAATACATTTTATGTTAAAAAGAAATGGTTGTTTTTCCCTGGCAAGGGTCCAAGCAGCTGGCTTAAAACATTAAAACTTACAAAGATTGAAAAACAGGTAGAATTCTCTTTGCACAAACAGTCAAAGATATTAAGATATATTTGAGGACTTAAGTTTATTCAAAGTGATGAAGTCATGTATCCACTGTGCTTTATTTGTGTGCTCCTACTGTGGCTTTGCATTGTGTCTGTCAGCTGTATGAGTTCTTGCTTATGTTGATGTCCGAAGAGCTACCCTAGATTTTGTAGAGCTACCTGCAAAGACACGCCCTGTGAACCACTCGGGGGATATAAGGCCTTTTGTTTGACATCTTTACCTTTTTCTTTGTAAGTCAAAGCTTAGTTGCTTTTTTGATATTGAATTTTGCAGTATGCCTACCTATGATGATGACATTGTGTATTTGAAATATGTCAGCTCTTGAGTAATGAAATTACTAACCAGCTTATTGTGCCAGCAGAGATTGGATGCTTCGTCTCAGTGGCATCATCCTAACTTATGCTCCCTTGCTTCATACTCGTAACTTGAAGGAGGGGCCAAAATTCTTCTTGGTTGAAGTTTCTGATGCTTGATAAACTTTAATACTAATAAATTCTTTGTTTTAACCTTCTGCTGCACTCTTTAAGTTATGACGATTTCTTGCTAGGAAAATAAAAGATTAATATGTTAAAAAAAATTCAGATTTTTCTTAAGCCTCACAGTATTATGGTGAAAAAATTCTGCAATTTCAGACCTTGTGCAACACTAAAAGTGAACATGGCATCCAGGTTAAAGCTAGAAGCAAAGCCTTGCCAGGACCCAGTACTAGCACCAATATCAGTACTCATGATCTCCCAGTTGATTTTATCATCATTCCCGACTTTAGTAATAACAAAATCTGACATGAATTCCCTGTTTATTTTATCAGCTTTCTTGGCTTTAGTAATTACAAAATCTGACTAGTTTCCATTTTGGGTAACTACAAAAGCGAGTATATCGGATAGCAGCATAAATCGTTTGGGGAAAAAATCGGCAAACCAAAAAATCAGGATTTTTTGAAAAATCGTGAAAAAATCGGGAAAAAATCGGGAAAAAATCGGATTTGAAAAAAAATGTAAAGGAATGTAGAAAAATAGACAAAACCTACGTTTTCTAAAAACTCAAGGTCATTTCCATAGCATAGAGATATAGAGAGCAAATAAAAGAGAGATTTTAAATAGAAAATAGATATTTTTTGTATATATTCATATCGCTGATTACATTGCATTGCACAAAATATACTTCATTTTAATAAATAACAGTAAAAAACAAAGTTCATTTTAATCTGATTAAATATTATATTTATTATTTAATATTATTAATATTTTAATCTGATTAAATATTATATTTATTATTTAATATGATTTAATATTTTAATCTGATTATATATTATATTTATTATTTAATATTATTAATATTTTAATATGATTTAATATTTTAATATGAGTAATATTTTAATATGATTAAATATTATATTTAATATATTTAATATTATTAATTTATTAAATGTAAAATTGTAAATATATTATATTTATTATTTAATATTATTAATATTTTAATATGATTTAATATTTTAATCTGATTAAATATTATATTTATTATTTAATATTATTAATATTTTAATATGATTTAATATTTTAATATGAGTAATATTTTAATATGATTAAATATTATATTTAATATTATTAATTTATTAAATGTAAAATTGTAAATATTTACAGAATAAAAAAAAAATAACAGTTTGAAATGGTCGCCTACCTGGTCTGGTTGCGTCTTCACCGTCTGGGCGCGTCTTCACAGTCGGCGGCAAAGAAGGCGTTCATGCCCTGCGACTTCGACAAAAGAAAAGGGATAACAATTTTAAGAATTACTCTTCCTTAACTTCAATTATTATTAACACGATAATAAATTTTAAATTCATTTATTATCGTTAAATTTATTCATGTTCAACTACTATTTACTTAATTGATTATTTAATCTTTATATATATATAAATAAATAATTATTTTAGCTTATTAAATTAACCTATTAATCTATCCTATATAAATTCACATCCTTCTAAAAACAGACTTTATAAATAAAGAAATTAGTTTTAGAATTTTAAATTGAATTATCTTTATAAGGATATAAATACTTCTTAGATAATCTGAATACGTGACTCTTTTTGAATAAATTAAGTAACGATTATCTTCTAACTGAAAAAAAATAATGCTTTTTTTCTTTCTTTCTTTCTAATATAAAAGTAACACGTCTTTTGATTTTTGTGTTATTTAAGTCATAAAAACTACTTGCCTTAAAAAGACGACGTGTAAAAAGGCATTCCTCCAATTTTTTGATTAGATTTTATTGTAATGTTAATGCATTTTACTATGTGATCTTCAAAAGTCCTTCACAACCGCGAGAGGGTAAATATCTAAGAATATTGTAAATAGCATAAAAGTCGTTCTCAACCCAGGGGAGCCCTAAATTTTATTATTATATTCTATTCTAAATTTTTTTCTGTAGATGTAGTTGTGAAGACAAGACTGACATCTGCTCATTTATTTTATTTGATAAGAACATTACATACGCCATTGAGTGGCATTATTGTAAGGTCGCACTAACAATTGATCAAAGTTCGCAAGTCGCAGGGCATCAATTGGCGACGCATTTTTATGAAAAAATCACGTTTTTTTAGGGTTTTTTTTCGCGCTTTTTAGGGTTCACGATTTTCTGCCGTTTTTTTCCCGATTTTTTCGCGATTTAAACGCGATTTAAACGTGATTTTCAACGATTTTTAGTGCGGTCAACAGAACCGAAAAAATCGCGATTTATAGGGTGAAAAAATCGGGAACACCGACGATTTTTTAAAAATCGCGATTTCTGCGATTTTTTGCAGATTTATGCTTCTATGAGTATATGGACTGTGGATTAGCTAATAACTGAGGACGTGACATAAAAGCTAAATTGGGAATTGAACTAAAGAGTAAAATATTAATCAAATTCATAGCTGTAAATCAAATGGGTGTCAGATATGTGACTCTGTATAAACTTCATTTGAAGCTCTGTTATTTCAAACCTCCTCTAGATGCTGACACAGTGAATATTTTTATTATTGAACCAAGGTTGCATTGAAATCTTCCGTAATCATTGCAGTGGAGGGATTTCAGAATTGAAGATAATGCTTTGGGCTTGAATTTTGAGTTCTTTATTCCTTGGTTAGTGTTTCTAATCTTGCCATGCCCGAGGTTTCTTGGAACAGTCCTTCACTTAGAACCCTGCCATGCTCTATCACAGACTTCAGATCTTGGGTTTCTTCATCTTGTGATAATCTCTCTTTGTAAGACGCTTCTTCATTTTCCAAACTGTGGTTTATGCATATTTTGGCTCAATTATGTGTAGCCAGTTTCATTTCACATCACCTTATATTAAATACCCTGGACTCCAACTAAAGTTCTTGCCTAGGGTACTACTTGCCTGGTTGCCGTTGTTAAAGCAAGCTTATGATACAATATAGACATTGAAGCAATAGTGACAATTATTCAACTCAAGTGCCTTAACAGACACAGGGTTGGTTGACAATAAGGAGCTGAAGGAATGAAGTTGTGATCATTGAAGGCCTTGATATCTCTAGAATTCTCAAGACATGCTTTCCAGCAAGTGTTGGAAATGAAATACAAGAGGCAATGTTGTTAAATTCTCTTAACCATTGTTGTTTTAAGTTTAACAGTTGTTAGTATTATAATGTTTTTTCATGCTGGCAGCAGATTTGCAGAGATCAAGTAATTTCTGACTGGTAGGAAAATAAATATAGCCCATCTGCACCTAACTGCATTTATGTCTATTATGAAATGTAATGCGATTGCTATTGCTTGATTGAGTACATGAAGCCTTGAATTTGAGCAGATCGATTATCTCCATCATTATTGTGTTTTGGGGGATGTCATATGCAGGTTTTCTCTATTAATAATTCCCTCAATCCTCTCCGTGATCTGCATTGGCATCTGAATTTCATTTCTTCACTGTCTTCATGGCACCATATTTCAGAAGCATCTTGTGATGGTTTATGGTGGGGTGGTGAAATATTCCGAGCCAATTTTTGATTTTTCAATTATCGACACAACATTACAAATCAAGTACCGTTAAGGTTAGAAGATAAACCCAAACGTCAAACAACTCTAACCAGATGGCGCCGATGATGGCGAGCATTGGTCAGAGGATCTAAATCAAATTGCTTATGCGTAACTCTAACCAGATGGCGCCGATGATGGCGAGCATTGGTCAGAGGATCTTCTACTCTAAATGCTGGAAAGGGAACTCGACGTCAAGTATGTGCTACCCAATCCAATGCGGAGTGAGGGGCGACCATATGACGGAGTGATTACAATAACAATGCTTGAAAGAGAAATGCTAAAAGCTGAGAATACTCAACACCCAGAATGTGCTTGCTGACCCAGGATGGGAAAGTAGCTACCATAGGGCGGAGCTGAAACTGTTACAATAACTTTAATTGAAATCGAGAATTACAACCAGATTTGAATAAGAAATAAAAGACTGCCAGTACTACTGTCAGTTTTACAAAATAAGAAGTATTCGCCTGCCAATATCTTGTGAAATTAAAGGATCAGCATTACATCATAGAGAACCACTTTTATCTTGGATAGGAATACCAAAACCTAACTGCTTTCAAGGATCAAGATACTGATTTCTGATTTCTGTTACAAATCTGCTCATTAAATGAATAAACAGCAGTCTATGGAACTACTCAAATGCTCATATCTTTCACGTATGACCTCCAATTGACTAGAAATCAAATGCAATATGCCTTAACAATGGAGACGCCTAAGATCAGACATAGAAAACAGATCTAAAACCCACACATTAAATATGCACGAACCCCAATGCAAATCAAATGGTACGGCCCAGCTGAAAAGGGCGATCTGCTCTTAAAAATAAATGAAAGCTCTACAAATTCTACAAATTTGGGAATAATGGCGCCTAAGCCTAGCAAAGACAATGGGTTAATACCCAGAACAATATTTTTGGTATTTTATGATTTATGAATTAAAACATGGATCTGCTGTAACATGAATGCAATAAGCTGAAAACACTAACATGCCAAATCGAAACTAACAATGCAATAAGCTGAGAACAATGCACAACTAAATGCAACTCACAAATGAGACGATTTTCACCACTAGTTGTTGTCTTGCAAACAAGAAGCGATGCCCGAGCTAGGAGGCCTTCATTCCTCGAAGCAAATCCAGAGCCAATCCGGTAGCATAACAGTATAGTCGACAAAAGATCCTGAAATGATGAACCAAGTCTTCCTTTTATAATTTCCTGTTGACTTCTCGAAACCCTAAACTCTTCTTCAAGTCAAAACCCTAATCCCCTTCAAGAAATGGCGTCCTTTTCCTTCAAGCTCAATATTGACCTTTTTAATTAAATTCAATATTTTAATAATGGCGTCCACTTTAGAGCTTGGTTTGACTTTAGAAAATTATGAAATAATCCTTTATGAAGGCGCCACCCTCAAGAGACCACTTTTCAAAACAACTTGAAGTCAACAGACTAGGCCAAGGGGGTCAACGTTATAATATAATATTAAAACGTGACTTTAATTAAATATCTCAACTTATCTCTCCAATTGTGCCCCGAAGCCATCAACGAGCAAGCCAACTGATCAAACTGAATAGGAAGTCAACCATGCTGGACCCGACTGTCGAACTGCCAAAAATAGAATTTACTAAAAATAGTAAATTCCGGAAAATGCTCAGAATGCCGAGATGAACACACCACTGCGAAGCTCTCTGAAAACCCAGAAAGAATCCGCCATTGAAACCACCAACTCCGAGCAAAGACATCCTCAAAAATAGGAAACCCTAATTTTACCTTCCGACTAGCCTTCGGGTTTCCATAAAAAAGGCCAACCACACTGGAAAGATCATGCTCGAGAAGGGGACATTAAGGTGGTCAGCATGATAAATGTTATCAGTCTCCATATTCATGCCATGGTTGGCTAGTGCGTCAGAGCATGATATCTCCTTCAAGGTAGTAGGGTCAGTTCAATGTAGGGAATTTCAGTAATGAGTTGCTCTCCTATCATTATGAAAGTCTGCAATCTTAAGGATACATGAGATTTGGATGTCTTGGAGTTTTTATGTAACTTATGACTCCCTTCAAAAATCATATGAATATCTTGGAGTTTCCTAATGATTTTGAGTCCAAATTTAGCAGCCATGAACTTTGCTTATGTAATGTCTCTAATAGGAGTTATGTCAAATCTATTCTAATTTATCAATTTCTCAAGCAATGGGCCCTAGGGAATACCCTGAATTGATTTAGTCCCTGTAAACAAGTTAGAGATCCATCACTATGTAGCCTAATAAGTAGAATATTAGTACTTCACATTTAGCATCAAAATTAGTCATGAGTAACTCTATATTGATTCTCATACTTAACATTAGCACTTCATAACGGACTAACTAATCCAATCACTAACCTGCCTTGGGTTTGCTCAATTATGGGCACATGGAAGAGGATGTTTGAAAGGATATCTTGGTCCCTTCCTCCTCATGTGGCGCATGCCATGCATAAGAGGAGGATCCTCTAGGCCTCATGTGGCACATGCCATTCATATGAGGGGACCTAGTGAGACTCTCAATCTCCCTATCATAGTCCTTACTCCATTTCCCATAAGTGATCCTCCCTGCTTGTTGCGCCATGGTGGGAGGGCGTGATTACAATGGTTACTCCGGCGATCAATCTAGACCCAAGGGCAGTACCCTTTGACCCCAAAGGCAAGTACCCGCTTGGCCCTTTGTGGAATCATCTTGTTCCCCCTGGCGTATCTAGTAGAGACCCCTTTGTAGCATTCCCTCTGTAATCTTTCTTTCCTACCAGGGTGAAAACATAAGCATAATAACATAATCAGATGCCTAATTACAAATAAACATATCAGCAGTGTATATAAAGATCTCTGGGTATGTTACTAATGGAAATAAATAATGGTGTGCATAAATACAAAGAGGCTATGGTTCCCATGCGCCCCATTAATTATACTCGAATAATATATTATAATCCTATATAAATGATCCTATCATAATATAAATTAATCCATAAATCTGAAACCATAAGATAATTATGCTAACTGATTTGATCTGAAATCATAAACTCCATTATGCTAACTATAGTCTAAAATTCTAATTAGGCTAACTATAATCTGAAATTATAATTATGTTGACTGCAATCTGAAATCATAAATTGATATATATATATACCAACGCTACTACTGATTGGCTTATTCTCTTTTCTTATTCCATTCCCTGCCCTCTTGCTTTGTTAATTTCTGATCTTTTATACTTCAATTTGGGCCAAGTGACATGGCCCTTCCTTCTTCAAATAATCGCACCTTTATGAAAGGTCAAGTCTTTAATGATATAATGAATTGACTCTCTTATCCAAATCGGCATGTATTAGTTAGTGCTTGTTAATTATTAATTGCCTCTTAATATTCTTCCCATCGCTGCCTTGAAGGATGACTTGGCTTATTTAATTATTATCATATTGTTAATTTCTTTTAGTCGATTAAGGGACAGTTAATTTATTAAGCTTTGCCTTGAAGAATTGATGCATTTTGGATGTGATGAGAGTAGTTTTTTTTCAAAATATAGTTGCTGTTAGAGATTTCTGTATTCGGCATTCCTAAGATTTATATTAGAAATAAATATTTCTATATATTTATTCATCATTTATTTCAGACATAAATATTATTGTTATTTGCTCATTATTTTTGTGAATGTTTTATTGTTATGATAATTTATAATTAACAATATTAATCAGTTTGCGCGGTGGCACTCCCATTGGGTACTCAGAATAATCATCGTGCGGAGGCGGAGGCTGCATTCACGAGTGTTAGATATGCTATTAGCAAGGGGTTTTCCAAAGTTTTTGGGTGGAAGGTGATTCTATGAATATCATAAACTATTTGCGTGGTACTCATCCCTCGAGCTGGAATGTGGATCAGTTAATAAAGGATACGGTAATGATGTTGCAATCTTGTGATGAGACTCGCGTCTCTCGTGTTTATCGGGAAGGAAACTCTCTTGCTGATTTTTTTGCCAATTTGGCTGTCAGCCTTAGCGAATTTCGCTTGTGGGAGGAAGGGTCAATCATCCCCGAGGATGCTAGAAACATTTTAAGAAATGATGGCGTTGGTTAAGTTGTTGTGGCTTTTATGGCCTTGTACTTCTTCCCATCTGGCATGTTTTTTGGGTGTTTTATGGGTATTGCGTTTTTGTCTGGGTAGCTTTCACTAGGGTTTTGTGTGTTCTGTTTGGGCTACCATGGGTGGTGATAGAAGCCGAGTTGAGCCACATTCATGCAGTGATATTCGGAGAAAGAAGAAGCTTTGGAACATTCTTCGTCATGGCAATTTCACTCCATTTTTGGAGAGATTACACGGTCATGACCCTAATGCCTCAGCCAAGTTTGTCTCTCTTTGGCATAACCGCAAGTTGGTGTTGAAAGGGTTGGAGGTGGAGGTGAATGAAGACCTTATTGCCACCATTACTGGTATGCCGATTGTGGGAAGGAAATTTTTCAAAGACAAAAAGAGCAATGAAGAAGCGATGACCTAGTTTTTTAAGAATGACGAGTGGGAGAATTTGGTCAAGTTGGAGAGCTAGGGCTATGATTGAACCTCCCTCAAGAAAATCTGGGCTAGGGTTGCAGAGGTGATGATGCGATACGTGACGTTGGAAGGGAGATTTAAGGCTCTTCTTGGTCACCATTTCACTCTTCTGAATCACTTCAGGCATGGTTTGTTTATTTCATTTCCCTTCTTCCTTTTATCTTCGTTGGAATCCTCGGTGTATGCTCATCTCAAGAATAAGAGGGCCCCTGTCCTCCATGAAGGGCTTATTTTGCTTATTATGGAGCATGTCCAATCTCTAACCCCGACTCCGGTCATCAAAGGCAAGGAAGAGGTTTTTAGTGCTTTATCAGGGTCGTCGGATTCAGTCTTCGTCGGAGGAGGAGGAGGAATGGGATGAGGATGAGGAAGATTGCCTTGCGGCTATGGCTTCGACGTCCAAGAAAAGGAAGGTGGTGGAGAGTAACTGGGCTCCTAAGAGGCTGGCCTTTTCTGGGAGTGATGATACAGAGGTTGGGTCGAATGGGTCCTCTCCCAAGGCTGTGGAAGTGTCTGTTGGTAAAGGTGCTGTTGGTGGGGCTCTTAAGGTTGGGACCTAGGTTAATGTTGGGTTGGTTGAGAAACCCAGAAGATTGTCGAAGAGATTGGCCAATTTGAAGAAGAAGGCTTCTGTTGTCTCGGCCACAGACCTTAAGGAGGTAGAGGAAGGTAAGGTTCCTGCAGATAAAACAGTGACTATGGAGGATTCTCCAATTCCTGCCATGTCGAAGGTGTCTCTTGTGAAGGAGGTTGGGGATCTGAATGTGGAGGGAAAGAAAAATGTTAATCCGCCCTTGAAGATTGATCCTCTTTTGGAGGATTTTTTGTACCTGGACGAGGATGATACTTCTATGTTTGGTTTGCTGGACATGTCGAGGGTTGGGGCAATAGGTACCTTCAAATTGGCCAAATGGACTTTGCAAGAATTCAATAAAATTAATATCAAGATAAGAGGCTTAAAGGCGAATATGTAGAATGTTCAGAAGGCCTCTGTGTCTGACATCCTCATTGATAGAATGGTGGGGCTGGAAGGTTTGTTTAATGAATTTAAGGTATTGTGTGAGGATAGAATGTAGGCCCTTGAGGCCAAGGTTGTTGGTATTAATGGGGATATCAAAAAATTGTTATAGGTAAGCCATACCTCGATTAAGAATAGTGCAAAAGCTTTGGAAATTCTCTTTAAGAAAATTGGGCAGCTCAGAGAAGATCAGGTTTTCTTCTTGGAGATCATGGAGAAAGAGCAAATGGCTACGGGTAAGGGTAAAAAAACTGTGAAGGATGATGATAAGGTACCTGTTGGTAGAGGGTCGGCTGAATGGAAGAAAGCTTTTGATGCTTAGAAAAATGAACTATTGGATATGGTTGAAAAACATAAAAATCAATAGATTGAGGTGGTTGAAACTCTGAGTGGCCTTCACTAGTTTCTTGTTTCTTTCTGTTTCTGTTTGGTGTTTGTCTTTTGTCCGTTGTTTTGCTGGTGGGTGCTGCTGGTTGTTGATTGTCTTCTTTTTGTTTGGCACCTGTGGTGGTTGCTTTTTTGGCTGTTGGGTTGTTGTTGGTAGACTTTTGATTATTTTTTGGAGCAACATTTTGTTTCTAATGTAAAGGGTTTCAGGTCCCTTCAAAACCTGTTTTTCCCTATTAATCAGTTTAGTCTTGTAACATTATAATAATGATATTATGATTATAATGTTATTTATAATTATAATTATAATATTTAAATTGCAATTCTCATATATTTATATTTTAATATTCATTTGATCTTGTTATTTAATATTTGGTGTTTACAATTTCGGGGGGGACATGACAACTTGTTGATAGTAGCCTTCTCAGTAGGAAATACATATAGGAATATAATGTGGTTGTTCTTGGTTTTATTCATACTCTCTTTTGTGGATGGTTTTTGGATGTCATCTCAAAGTTGACTTGAACATAGTGAATGTTGGGGAGTTTGTTGGCTTAGTATTTGCTTGCTGTCAATATGGAAGATACTGATTGTAGCAGGATTTGCTGCACATATTTAGGAGGGGATCTCTCTTGGCATCTACACATTGAGGTTTTCTTTATTGTGAGAAGCAATTTGTACTATTGGTCCGAATAATGTTAATATTATATTCCATCTATTCGACATCTTCTTTGTATAGTTTCTTATTGGAGGCTCTAATATATGTAGTCCAAAAATACATCCCATGTCGTGTTACGCTAAGAGACATTCTATAATGGGATAAAAGAGCCTAATGTCATGAGCATCTTAAAGTTTATTTTTAACCTTAAATTTGACAACCATTTACACATCAAATATTAATATAAATATTTAATGATGACATAATATTAAGAATATCATTTAATCCTCAATAAAACAAAAAAAAAGAATGTCATTTAATAATAAGATAATTCTTAAAGTAAATAAATCAAAGTAAAAACAAAACAAAAATAGCTTTTCCAAAAGTAAAATTAAAAATTGCATCAAAAGTGAAAAAATTCTTCAAATAAAAATAAACAATGTATATACATAAAATAAATATTACTATTACATTAATTTATACACACAGACATACACATACATATATATATATATATATATAATGTTACTTTATATATATGAGAGTAATATATATTTTTTTGATCGGTAATAAGAGTTTTATATTGCTTGATAAAGGAAAATTACATCTTCATTCTAGCATCATCACACCCAAAAAATCAACTTCTGTAAAGTCCAACTAGATAGCACCTTAACATGCAAGGACTACACCAAAAACCCCTGTTCACCTACCTCTATGTAATCTAGAAACTACTACACAAATTACCCCAACAACCATCACCTATCCCCAAAACATAGCTAAATCGACTAGTTTCAATAGTTCTTTTTTCAATACATGCTATGTAACACTAAATATGAACATTAAAAAACCTATCAAAAAGGACTTTAAAGTCCAGCTCCTTCAACTCGCACAGCCTGACTCCGTCCCTGCCTTGCTAATCTCCATCAACTTCCGCTTCCTCTGGCACTTCCCCTTCTTTTTCACTTTGCGTTTCACTTTCTTCTTGCTCTTCTCAACACCCTGCAATTTCGCCTTCACCCGAGCTATCACCTCCTCCATTTCCATGAGCTCCATAAAGAGCTTTAGTGCCTGCCAACCTAGTCGTGCTTCCTCTCTGCAATGCGACTTGAACTTCACTTCTGGCCACCGAATGAAAGACATGCAGCCTCCCGACCCAAATAGCTCTGCCATCTCCTCATTCACTATTCCCTCGCTAATGTCCATCCCGACCCCTGGAATTGACCACTCCAGGATTGTCTCCATGCCTACCGGGAAGTCTTCATGAACAATTGTGTTCATCACCTTTAAGACCGTTTCTATTTGTTCACCCAGATCTAACCCCCATGCAGCTATAAGTACATAGACATCCATGTTCGTCCTATAACGATGCCTCAGGATTCCGAAATCCCTACCCAAGATCATCTTTATGCATTGCCTTAGCCGACTGTCCTCCACAAGGAAAAAACCCTTTAAACGCTTGTCTGATGCATCACCATAGAAGGGTCTTAGTTGCCTTCTAGAAAGGAAGGTAAAATTTGCTTCTATTGCTAATCTACGCTACCAGTGCCGTTGCCATCACCTCTCTGCTATCGCACCTTCTACACCACACAAAACTCTAATGCTTATCAATGAGGACATCAAAACCAAGGGCCGGGAATAAAAACATTCTTGAAACTCCCACTCCAAAATAAATGCTACACGTATTGGAGAGCCAATTGCCACTTTTGCAACTCTCTTGTCATTTCAAATTGCCTCCGAAATCCTACATCCTTTCACATTAAATGCCCTGTACCCACCAATTGCCACAAATTATTCCGCTAACCTTACTTCTCTAAAATCCTTCCAGCGCTAAATCTCTGCTTTCCTTAAATGTTAAGGCCCATTTAAATAAAATGTCGGCTTCCATGTTCCCCATTCTTCTAATATGGCTAACACAAATTTTTTCATAAGATTCTAATTCTTGTGTAATCTTTTCTATTACATTCTGAAGGTGCCAAGCACCAATGACCCCTTTCATCACCACTTGAATTATTATTAGCGAGTCCCCTTCTAAATGAACCTTTGATGCTCCTAACTGTTTCCCACATTTGATTGCTAGTAAAGTTGCTGCTGCTTCAGCTTCATTATTCGTGCCTTCCAATAATTTCTTTGCCCCTAAGGCTAAAACATCACCCTTCCAGTCCTGAATTATAAACCCTACCCTTGATGGCCTAGGGTTCCCCTTTGAGGCTCCATCAAAATTGATTTTCCACCAGCCTTCTTGAGGTCTCTCCCAATTCACTTGCACAGGATCCCTAACAGTTGGATTGACCCAACCCGGCCCGTTAACCCTTAACGGGCCATATATGAGAGTAATATTATTACTTATATATGTATAAGAAAGATTATCTTCAAAATAATGTAAATAAAATAAAATAACTTTGAGTAAATATATCTATCTATACATTACTTATAGTATATACATATGTAAGTAATATTACTTTTATATACTATATATATCTAACATTATTCTTTTATATCTATGAGACTAATATTACTTATAGATATGTACATATATTACTAAGCAATATATTATAATTTACATAAATGGAATAGGTGCCTCAAGAAGGATATTTGTAAGTGTTTTCTACATAGATTTATCTAAGATGGGTATGCTAGTATGGCTAGTAGTAACTTTGTTTTAAAATTTGGCTTTTATAACCAATTGGGATTTGTATAGACCATTGTTACAAAAGTCACCTAGAATTGTAGAAACTTGTTGAGTCCCAAGGTGGATTGTGCTAGTTGAGGTTGGGAGATTTGGGAATAGTCATTGAATATAGTTAGACTTTCCAAGTTTTCTAGACTAATGGAAAATGGTGAGCCCTATTGGTTGGACTCGGCCATTGATTATGGATGTTACAAATAAAAAATAACATTGAAACCTCTAACACTTAAATGACCTCTAACATTCTCAAAATATATTCATTTCATTTGCAACCACAAGGAAGAAGGAAAAAAGAGTATTGGAGCAAAAACACAATCCATTGAAGCAAAATCCAACCAACAACTTGAATAGTAAATGTTGATTGAATTCCACTTGGGCAAGTTCGTAGTAGCCCTTGCTGAAACTAAAGGAGCATATGGTGCATTTGGAAGAGCTCATCATTGATTTGGAGCAGCTCACTGTCAATTTGGAGCTAATTTGAAGAGGTGTTTTTCTATTTTGGATATTTTTCTATTTTGTTTATTTTCCCCATTTTGTATTTCACATGTTTGTTTATTTTTTTTCATTTTAGATTCATGGACCAAGAAATAAACAATGGAAAATTGAAGAGAACTCATTTTTTACCCTTTTTTTTCAAAATTTTATTTGTATTTTAATTACAAGCTGTAACCTTTTTTTAATTTTAATTTATCTAGAAATCCTAAATGCTAATTTTATTTTTGTTTACTTGTTATTGCAACTTATTTCAAAATTATAGATTGTTGTAATGTCAGGTTTAGTTAGAAAGGACCCTTGTTGGAAACTTACTATCCCAGAGACAAAGAAAGGGGAGTTGGCTTGCAAATATTGCATAACAAAAATGATTGGGGGAGGTATTAATTGATTCAAATATCAACTCACACAATGTCATGTTTAGATGTTATTTTGTGCATAAATGCACCACTGTATATTGTGCATAAAGTACAAAGTCAATTAGAGACCTTTGACTAACAAAATGATCTAAAAGAGAGGCAAAGAAAATAGATGGCAGCCATTCACGAAGAGTCTTTTTTTTTTTATTCCTCGGTCTCAATTCTCTATATCTATGACCACTAGTGGCAATGGTAGCAATAGTACTTGTGTTGGGCCTAGAGTTTGTGGATCTAGATTAGATTCACACATTCTACCACATACTACTCCAAATGCCCAACCATCACTTGAGAGCATGGATTGGAGTAGGGGTGAGTATGATGTAACAAGGAGTACAATTGAAGACTTTTGGTTCTATTGTTCTATTCCATTTCACGCAACCAAAAAATAAATAATTATTTTTGTTTTAGAAAATGTTTTTTAATTTCTTTGTCTTTTGAATTTTTAAATTCATGGGTTTTTTGTAGCTTTGTAAAAATTAAAGCTAAACTCAAAATTTTACAATACTTATTTTGTTTATTTTTATTCTTATAGGTCTTCTTATTGGCAGAATATGGTAGATGCCATTATTGCTTGTGGGGTGGGTTTCAAAGTCTTTAGCAATGAGGACACAAAGGGCTCTATTATGAGTCAAAAGGTGGCCAATGTGAAGGCCAAAATTGAGTAGTATGAGATATGGAAGAAGGGTTGCACAATCATGATCAAAGCATGTATGAAGCTTGGTAAAAAAACATATGTAAATATATATACAACCATGCTTGGGTCCTCAATTTAATGAGGATGTATATAAACAAGGAGTTGGCTCATCTTGGAATGACTTGCTTTGCACTAAATTTTATCATGTTGCAATCTTTGCTTTAATTAAAGGTTGCTTTGAAGCACATGTTTATTAGCAAGGGGTGGTCTACATCTTCATATGCTAAGACCAATGCAAGGGTTGACGTGGTTGATTGGGTTTTCAATTTTAATGGAGGAGATGTATGTTCATATTTCCATTCTGTTTTTGTTCATTTTATTAATTTATCAATTATAATATTTTTATTTGTTTATAATTGTTATGTGCCCTTCTTTTGTTGTTCATGGAGCATTTAGTTGCCCTCCTTCAAGTTGTTGATGAGGAGAAGCTTGCAATAAGCTATGTATATGAGGGCATGGACAAGGTGAAGGAGGCCATTAGATAAATATCATCCCATAAGAGATTTCATTGATTAATGATGGCATCATCACCTTCATAGGCCCTTTCACACAGTTACTTATCTTTTTAATCCAATGTTCCAATTTAGCTTGGATTTTAAGGAAGATGAAGAGGTTTTGAGTGGGCTTTATATAGCCATAGATTGGATGGAACATAATTCTCAACTTTAAGTGAAGATTGTCTTTGAGATTGAGATCTACAACCTTGCGCAAGAGGACATCTTTGTCTGATATTTTCTTAGACAACTGAGACAACATTGCAACCAAGTGAACATTTATTAAAGGTGTACTTTGAGTTAATTTTTTCCTTATTCTACATTAATGTTGAAATTTGAAGTTGAACAATGAAATCAAGTTCATTTTTTTTCTCATTTTAGATGCATTGTGGGAGAGGTTTGGTGCTAGGGTGTCAAATCTTATGAGAATCGCAATTTGTGTTGTAGCCTTTTACTGCAACTGTTAATGCAATTACCAAATTCTCCCAATACAAGTTATTCGCTACATTAAAGGGAAGGTTGTTGAAATACAAAAAACTCGCACATGCCTTTTTTGCTTCTCAACGCACCTCCTTCCATCATGTACCTTCCAATGTCGGTTGTGCTCTAGGTACAAAAAAATTATGTGGTGTTTGTGTAGGCGCTTTACTCAAAGTAGATGAGGTGGATGCTAATGCGCTTTGTTTGTGTGGACCATGAACGAAGTCCACTATGCCTTCAAATGTCATATTGTCGTTCATTTTTGCTTGCATTTGAAGACCATGAGCACTAGTTATGTATGCTATTATGGTTTTTTGTACAAGGTGTGCATGTACCTCTATAGTTTTTTCTCTTCCATCAATGCAAGGTGTGCATTTATCTCTCGTTTTATCTTTTTTGTGGTCTTATCACAGGGCTTGGCATCACAACGAGTAATGCTTGCAATATGGTATTTGAGGCGATTGATGCCTCCATGATATAGGTGCTATCATCTTATGCAAATGACTATCCTAGGTGTCAATCCCTATATGACATATTTCCAAGTGGGGTCTTTGGCTGCAAGGGGACAAGTTCCAATAACTAGTATTGATTAGGTTGAGCCTAAGCCTAATGCAAAGTGGGAGCTTGATTCTAAGGCCAAAGGTTCTCTATCTACCATTGTATCTAACCTACATGTACAAAGTACAACATGTTTAATTTTTAAATACAAAAAATGTTAGCATAAATTCAACATAAATTACTATAAATCAACATAAATTCAATATAACTTAGCGATTTTACTCACAAAAAAATATAAATCAACAAAATAATTCATTTAGAGAAAAAAACAATGATTTCATTCAAAACCAATATAAATGAACAAAAAAATGCTCAGGAATCTATTTTTTTGAAAGTAAAATCATAAATACAACTAAATACTATGAATTTATGAATTGTTTACAATCTACATGCTAGATTTTTGCAGCTAAAATGAATTTAAATGCTTGGAAAAAAATTAGTAACTTGCCTTTGGAATTCTTAGAATCAGCCCTTCAAATTCACCTAAAAATCCTTGTGATTAGCTCAAATGTATGAACAAATGTTGTGTGAGGAAGTGAGAAGAGTGTGTTGGCTTTTATAAGCAAAAACATGGATTTTGAGTGTTTTTTGCATGTCCTAGGCATGTCTTGCGTTCCATGGGTCAATGGCATGGACTTGCCAAGTTTTTTTAAAAAAATCGCCATTAAACTTGATAAACTATTTGGCAAGTTACTCACCAAACTCTGGCAAGTACTTGCCAAGTTTGCCATCTATGGTTCTTAATTTGATGAGAGTTCACACCAAGGGAAAAGAATTGGTGCAATTGGGTGTCACATAACGATCTTCCTAATGTTGCAAAGCATTATTTGTTTGTTGACTTCTTTGAAACAAATGTTTGTGAGTCAAGCATGGCTAAAGTCATCATATTCAAAGAAGCTTGATGGAGAGAGGATTGGAAGGATATTATTTGATAATCTCTTTGCACAAAGAGCTACAAGTATTGTCAAGGTAACTTCAAAATCTCGATTTAAAAGTCAAATTGAATCTTTTATTTTTAAACTTTAAAAGTATTTGCTTTCATTATAAATTTGTAACTTTAATTTGTTTGTATTTGTAAGTGTTGGAGCCCTTGGTTAGAGCTCTGCACTTGGTAGATGGGGATCAAAACCCAATGGGTACATTTATGAAGCTATGGATAGGTCCAAATAGTCCATCCGTAACTATCACAAGGAGGATAGGATTAAATTTGATTCCATTTGGGAGATCATTGATTGGAAATGGAATAATCAACTCCACCAACCCATTCATGTAGCTGGGTACTTCTTCAACCTTGGTTTTTTCTATTTGAATAGTTTTTTAAATCCTAATGAAGAGGTTATGGAGGGCCTCACAACATGTATTGAGAGCATGATGCTCGAGGTTGAGGTGAGAGATCTCATTGTTCAAGAATTGCATAATTATAGGATTGGTAGGAGGAAGCTCTTTTCTTCAGTGCTATGTAATGTCCCCATTCTTTTGCAAGCATCAGAGTTGGTGGATTGGCCTATTATGTCGATCCTCGTAGGCTAATGGTTCTGGATAGAGGGTCACTTGAACGGGTACTTGGTCGGTAAAATGTAGTGTTGGTATTCAGAGTATGGTGACGTGGTGAATTTGTGCGTTTGGCGTGTTATTGGAGCTTAAAATGATGATCTTCACCATTTATTTCACTTCCTCAGGCTTAGGGACAATGTGTCTATTATTTAAAGGGGTCACTTTCTATTTTTCAGTTACTATTCATGGCTAAAGTGAAAAAAAGACATAACTTAAGTGAATAGTGTTTTCAATGAGAAATTATAAGAATGCAAGAGAAAGTTCGACCCATTCATGCTATTGAGTTATTTTGTTGCTTGAGTTTTGAAGGTTGGAGATTGTGGAAGAGGGAAACTAGGGTTTCCTGATTTCAGCAGTGGGTAAGCCTGGTGGGGCTTTGTTCTTCGTTTTCAAGCTTCTTGATGGTGTGAAATACCACCTTAAAGTTGCAGATCAGAATTTGCATGCTTCATTTGGAGTCATATATTGTTGTTTGCAAGTGATTAGAGCGATCTTTTGGAAAGGATTTTGCGGCCATAGACTCCATTTGCTTCTACGAAGGAGTTGTTCGCATTTTAGAAGGTTTTTGGAGCTGATTTTTGCAACTACAGCCAGCCGCCATTTCATGAGGG
>VDFB02112432.1:0-12740 GCA_007258455.2 Sequoia sempervirens | reverse complement strand
GCAGCAAGGCAGTGAACTGTTTGATAAAATGCTTTGGTAGACATGTATGAAAAATGTGGTAGCATCGACAACTGTCACCATTTGATATTTATGCGGTTGTAGTATGTTTTGTGCAATGTAATCCGCGATATGAATATAACCAACAAAAATCTATTTTCTATAATTCATGGATTGAACTCTGTATTTTATTTGCTCTCAATGTTTGTATGCTATGGAAATGCCATTACATTTTTAAAAAAAGTAGTTTCTTACTATTTTTCTTCAATTTTTTATGTTTTTTTGCAAATCTACCAAAAAACCCTAGTTTTTTCTACCAAAAAACAATATTTTGAAAAAAATCAATTAAAAATAAACAAATCTAATTGAAAATTTGATTAAAAATTAAAAATTTTACCTGATAGAGGTGGATTCCAAATCGGATATCGGATTTCGCTCTCCACTATGCGCCCCCCGCCGATGAGCCGAAAATAAAAATGAATGAGTTTTGGTCGCGGCTTTTTTTATATATACAGTTGACCAAAATCGGATATCCGATTTGGATCGGATATCCGATTTAAATCGGATATCCGATTTGGATCGGATATCCGATTTCTTTTGCTTGTGTCGGAATGAGATTTAGCCTTTTGCTTGGGTCGGAATGAGATTTGTTTATACACTGAACAAAATCGGATATCCGATCCAAATCGGATATCCGATTTGGATCGGATATCCGATTCCTAAAACTAAGTTTTCCCTCTGCCTCGGTAGTCACCCCAGCTCCAAAAAGTCAACTCACCATTTTCGCGTTTTTGAGTCGTAGAAACACGTATTTTTTCCTCCATTGCCACTTTTGGCATACCATGATCCTGCACATGCCCTAATCTTTAGAGATAAAAGAGAGAGTGTACCCAGGGAGAGTTCAACACATTAGTCCAAGCACCCACACTAGAGAGACTAGTTTTAGCTCCTTGTGGGGAGACAACCTTGTGCTTGTTCTAGAGGAAACCTCAAACATTGAAAAGGCTGATTGAGAGACTTTATTCTTAGACAACACAAATATAGTTTCTTTCTTGGAATAGAAAGGAACATTATCCAACTCCTCCAAAGGAGATTTATGCAAGTTGAGAGGGGAAGAAAAAACCAAGGTAACTTTGGGCCTAGACCAGCAAATTTCACCTCCACCACACAGGTCCCTCCACTAATCGCTTTCTTTGAAGACTTAGAGACATGAATAGAACAACCTAAAGATGAAGCGTAGGGCCATCCCACCTTACGATTAGCTTCAAGTCATTCATATTTCCTAGAATGTTTGGGCTAAGAGTATTATCAACAACAAAGGGATCACCGTCAACATGAGACCCAAATCTAGTAAGGATCACTAATGACTAGGTGGCCAAGGAGGTTTATTCTTAAGAGGTGACTAGAAACTTTTTTTCCCTAGTTTCCCATCTTTAGGATAAGCATTTCTAGCAATAAGGAGTTGAGTTCTCATACTCGATCTCGATCTCCTGAGTCCATTTATCCAAGCAAGCATTTGGCTCAATGGAAGTAGGAACTTTTTGGTGAGACTCATCACTAACATAAAATCCCACATAGACAAAGTAGGTTGTGGAGTTGGTATCTTTGTGAAGCATGAGAAACTAGCCAAAGGAGTTGGCAGTAGTAGCAATAATTTCCTTATCCTAAAATTCAAGGGGGAGTTCCAAGAGTCTTACTGAGGTTGGTCCTCTAGTAGAAAGGCCAATTAGAGGGATTAAAATTGGGTCGCCATTTAGTAGAGAAGAAGATTTGTTTACCAAAGAACCATGTGCCTTACATAAGAACCAAAAAGGCAATGCTCAAGAAGAGAAAAAGAAAAACATAAACACCTTTGGGAATCACCGAGATAGAGATAAAGCTTTTAATGGTCCATTTGGAGCCCACCCATTTGTGAACCATTTCAATGTTAGGGAACTTGCCAAAGGTCCTAGCAACTAGAGAATTATTCATTTTTTCCAAGGATTTATCAAGGGCTTGGCTTACAATCTTAATAGATACTCCCGCTTTAGAAAAGATGAACCAGGTGACATTGGAGTAGTTTGGACGACTTTTGAAAAGATCTTTCCAATGCACGACAGAAGTCATAGGGCCCAAAGCATGGGATGAACATGACTTTGGAGTAGAGAAGGACCCACACAAAGGAACTTTACTGGGTATCCTACCAGCTAGCAGAACATCCAAGCAAACACCAATAGACATTAGACTAGGAGTACGCTGTGAACCAACAGATTCCCTCCCACCGCTTCACTGCACCCAATTCAAACTTTAGTGTTATCATATTGCAATACTTTAAATAAGATATCTATTAACCTCTAAAAAAAGATATTTTAAAATGATTTAAAAAATAAATCATATTTAAAATCAGTTACACTAACACAGATATGCTGATATCCAAAGTCAATCATTTTTCAATCTTCAGGTAGGAATTTCACGTTATGAAATATCATTATATCCAGATTGAGTAAGTTACACTGACAAAATTGATAGGATGTAAATCATATCCGTAGATGTAATCGAGATTGTTTTTGGACAATTACTCTTTATATATACACAACGAATTCAAATTTCCTTTTAGAATGTAACTTTGAAATAAAATCAACATCCAATTTTAGCTCTTGTATGTTAGCGTAGATATTCTGGTTCCCTGTAAACAAATCATTTCTTGAAACTTTCGTTATACGCCTTCAATGACCATTAAGTCTCGATGTGAATATCTACGAGTTTATCTTTTTGCAATCATAGAAAAAATTGAAATATGTGCAAAACAAAACAAGTAAAAGAAGTTTTCACTGCAGGTCTCTTTGATAGAAATGCAAGTAAACTTACCGACAGAGAAGTTGTGAAGTGTATTCAACTTGCAAGGGATGGTGTGCACGCATTTATTCTGGTGCTCTCAATTAAAAACCGATTCACAGAAGAGGAAGCTGATGTTTTAGATATCTTGCAAATGTTGTTTGGACCAAAAAGCATTAACTACATGATCGTTGTCTTTACGGGTGCTGATGAGTTCGAAAATAACAGTAGTTTTACATTTCAGGACTATGTGAATGCCTGCACACTAGATCTCAAGGTTACACTCTAATCCTGCTCAACTCTCTTTTATTTCATGTTTCTTGTATTCTGTGATAGTTATAGTTGAATGTAGGTCAATATACGTGAGCTGCAAGTCCAATTTGATATTAAATTTACAATCTGTTCTTGCTATTTGTTACAACATACGCTTAGAAGTTTGTTACTTAATGCGGCAGTTTTATTAACATTACACCAACAGAAATTAGATTTCATCATCATTAAGGAAAACTGTTTTATACTTTTATTTAAGCCCCAATAAGGAAATATAAATGGTGGAAATTTTCTTATATTTATTTTAGTGAGGCACGTCAAGTTGGTAGAAACATATTTGGAATAGGAAAACCAGAAAAAAACAATATATACATAAATAGGATTAAATTGTGTTGTGTGGAAGAGTAAAAATAAACCTTTCAACCATTTGACAAAATATATAAAGAGGTTTATTCAAAATAGTTTTAGGTAGCCAGAGTTTATATTCTGATATAATGTATGCATATTTTTAATTTTTAGTAAGATATATGACATTAATTTATAGAAAGCACTTTCTATAAGATTTTTTTATTTCATTAGTGAGAATTAATTTAGGGAACCTCAATTTAAAGAAATTTCAAAACTTATAATATTAATTCATTTTAGTTTATATTTATTTAAAGAGCAGTCTCTTCATAGGGTGCACTTTAGTTTCTATAGCATGATGAAGGGTACCTTTTATGTCAAATTCATTTTGGACTAGAGTGTAGCCTTTATGATTGGGGTATACCACATTGAAAAATGGTTCATATCAAAATTTAATTAATGAAATAATCAATATTTACAAATTTAAACATTTAACATCTCCATGATAAAAATCTTAGTAATATACCACTTACAAGTGATCCCATTTGATCACTCTTCACATTGAAGCTAATGTTAGGAACACAATACATATGGTAGATACTAGTTTGTAGAAATTTACCTATCTTTCACAATGGTCCTTAGTTATTTGTAGTTAATAGACTCAAATTCTAGATGTTAGATTTTGTAAATAATCTTGGAACTAATTGAGATTTTGTAAATAATCTTGGAACTAATTGAAACCTAGTGAAATGAATAGATACAATAGATGATCCTAAAATTAAACTAAAAAATAGAGATAAGTCATAATCATATGAGAGAAACGAAAATGCTCAAGAAAATAACATAAGGAAATCTGATGGCACCCACCCCCTTGTAGGCACTCAAAAACCCTCTTTAAACAAGCAAACAGGTCAAAAAGGAGAGGTTGTGTTGCTATAAAAAACTCACACAACCTCTACAAGGGTTTATACACGTGTTGCAGGTCCAACAATTAGTTTTGGAAGCATAAAAACAATTGTAGAGGCACAAACTAAGTTGCTGAAAAAAATAGACTATTGTTGTGGGTACCCACGACAATGGCTATAGGTGACTGTTTAGAATTTTAGCAAGCTGAAAGACTTTAAACTTGCTCCTAGAAAAAACTATAATTTTAGAAAAACAACCCAACTTAACTATTACTCACAATCACATGCATAGGGATAGCGACTATGAAGAGGAAAATATTATATTAATTTAAAAGATAGTGTTTAAACACTTTTACATAAGCATTTACATAAATATTTGTAGAACAAAACTTCCTTTGTCATTCGTCTTTGTCCTCTTGTTGTTGGCTATGATCCTCTAAGGCCACTAACAAAACATTCATTATATTATTCTTTGATATTCTTTGTTGACTTCTTCTATTCTCCTTTGTTTCTATTGTTTTGAACCTCTTTTCTCTATTTTGTCCTCCTTTCTCTTGTTATTTCTTATTCCCCTCAACTAATCAAAATTTGGAAGCTTCCTATTAAAAAAAATCTAAAAATATCACCTAAATCTGTTGTAACATTCGAAATCCCACATAAATGCCTCCAACCACCTCTTTAGAGTTCAAAAACTCTTGCTCATTTATCGTCTTTCATTTTTGTTAATACTGCTCATTAAATGAGCACATGGAAAGGTAGTTGCTACCTTTAAAACAAATAAAATTCAAATTTTAAATTTTAAACTTCTATTGCTCCCCTTGAATGGCATTAGTTAGGTAAAATAAAAAAATATAAATTTATACAAAATGATGCTGCTACATCAAACTACCAAGCTAGAAATATTGTGAGCCCTTGCTCACGATGTAAGGCTTTGTATTGTTGCAAGTTAAGGGTGTTGTTGCTACAGGTCAACAACTCTATCACCTTGTGTTAACTAGAATGATTCTATCTCTACTGAGCTCGACCATGTTTTATCCTCCATTGGTCTACCCTTCCATTTGACTAAATATTCAAAGTACTCTTTATCCCTTGTCTTTCCAACAAATCTTGAATCCAAAGCATCTTCAATCTCTTCTTGTGCTTTCTTAGGTAGCTACTCCAATTTTTCTAGTAATTTTTTCTCTTCCTCTTCCTGTTGTTGTGATGTCTCTCCCTTGTGGTAAGTATATAAATCTAAAACATTAAAAATTGGAGAGATTTCCAAACCTTTAGGTAGCTCCAACTCATAGGCATTCTGTGAAAACTTCTTGATGATCTTGCAAGGTCCAATCTTCTTCCATTTGAGTTTTTTGTAGGCATGACTGGGAAATATTTCCTTTTGTAGGTGTGCCAATACCATATCTCCCACTTCAAAATTATTTTCTATCCTCTTCAAATCATCCTTCTCTTTATACTATTGGATGCTCCAAATAAGTTTTTCCCTCACTTGGTGATGCAAATCTTGCATATATTTGGGAAACTATTCTTCCTCAACTTTTCTCATGTATCCCCCAGTATTTGCAAGCTCCCTCAATTCTGAAATACCTCTAGGACTATTCCCATAAACAATCTAGAATGGAGTCTTGTAATTTTATTGATCGAGTCATTGTATGAAAACTCAACTTGAGGCAATATCAAATCTCATTGCTTAGGCTTGTCACCAAATAAAGATCTTAGCAAATTCCCTAAGCTCTGATTAATAATTTAAGTTTGTCCATCCATTTGAGGATGATATGCAAAACAAAATTTTAAATCAATCCCTAATTTCTTCCAAAGTATCCTCCAAAAATGTCCTACAAACTTTGTATCACAATCTAAAACTATACTTCTTGGTAAACCATGCAATCTAACAACCTCCATAAAGAACAAATTGGCTACATTTGTTTTATCATCTTCCTTTTTTCATGCTATAAAGTGAGCCATTTTAGAAAATCTATCAAAAACCACAAAAATAGAATCCTTACCTCACTATGTTCTTGGTAGTTCAAGCACAAAATCCATACTTGCATCTTCCCATGGTTTCTACGATATGGGTAATCGCTAATATAGGCTTGTATTTTGACTCCCTCCTTTGGAATATTGACACACTTGACATCCTTGCACAAATTTTTTGATTCCAACCCTCATCCTTGGAAAAAAATATCTTTGACTAAGTTGTGCCATTATTTTATCAACTCCAAAATGTCTAGCTAAACCACCATAATATTTTTCTCTTATCAAAATTTCCATCATTGATCCTTGTGGTATGAAAGTTGTTGTCCTTTGAAAATAAGTCCATCTTGTATAAAATAATCCATCCATGGTGTCCTATCAACACTAGTAGGTTCCATACATGTTGTCCATGCATCTTTAAAATCCAAATCATCTAACTCTTTAATGACATAAAACCCAACTAATTCAATTCTCATTTAAGTCAATAATTCAACTCTCCTACTTAATGCATCTTATCTTATCCTAATTTGATGATATCCACTTTTTAAATCAATCTTTGTAAAATATCTAGCCTTTCCCAAACAATCCATGAGATCATCTATTCTGGGTAAAGTAAAATGATACCTTATTATGATATTGCTATCAGGATTCAAACTTGTAGTTTCGAGTCAAACTCATTGACCCATGTTTCATGAGTACTGGTTCACAAGAACCCATCTCTAATGATAATGAATGGTCCACTTAGAAGTCATTGCATCTAGGTGATGCTCACAAGGGTGAAGCACTGGGCCTTCTCGGGAGGTCACCAATCCTAGTACTACTCCAGCTCAAGTGCGCTTAACCACAAAGTTCTCTCTAAGGTTAAACCCACTTAGCTTGCAACCCTATTTTCCAAACCTTCAACAAGTGTTGTGCCTTATGAACCATTCATTAAAGAGGCCCTTTAGCTCATCAATTGATAAGTAGGAGGTATTTTCCATAGTGTATCAAATTATGATATTGCTATTAGGATTCAACCATGTAGTTTTGAGTCAAACTCATTGACCCATGTTTCATCAATAGTGGTTCACAAGAACCAATCTCTCATGATAATGAATGGTCCACTTAGCACTCATTGCATCTAGGTGATGCTCACATGGGTGAAGCAATGGGCCTTCCCAAGAGGTCACCCATCCTAGTACTACTCTAGCTCAAGTGCGCTTAACCACAAAGTTCTCTCCAAGGTTAAACCCGCTTAGGTTGCAACCCCATTTGCAAAACCTTCAGCAAGTGTTGTGCCTTATGAACCATTCATTAAAGAGACGCTTTAATTCATCAATTGATAAGTAGAAGGTATTTTCCATAGAGTGTCAAATTATGGTATTACTATCAGGATTCAACTTTGTAGTTTTGAGTCAAACTCATTGACCCATGTTTTCTGAGTAGTAGTTTAACAAGAACTCATCTTCATGATAAATGAATGGTTCACTACATCATTGCACTCAGGTGATTTCATAGTGAAGCATTGCCTTCTCAGAGGCCTCCACTCATCCTAGTACTACTCAACTTAAGACACTTTTAAATCAATGCCTGTTAAATGAACTTAGTTTAAAAATCCCATTTGCAAAGCTCTTTCAACAGTGTTTTTCTATGAACCATTCATTAAAAGAGCCCCCTTAGGTCATTCATTGATAAGTAGAAGGTAGCCTTTATAAGGTGTCAAATTCATGATATATGCTATTAGACTAACCATGTAGTTGAAACAACTATTGACCCATGTTTCTCATGAGTAGTGGTTCACAAGAACTCATGATATGAATGGTCCACTTGCATCCTTTTTGCATGCCTAGGGACAGCTGGTGAGCATTGCCTTACCACCCCATCCCAGTACCACTCTAGCTCAACGGCAGCTTAGCCATAGGTGCCTTCGTGCTAAACCCACTTAGCTTGCAACCCCATTTGCAAAACCTTCAACAAGTGTTGTGCCTTATGAACCATTCATTAAATAGCCCCTTTAGCTCATCAATTGGTAAGTAGGAGGTTTTTTCCGCAACGTGTCAAATTATGATATTTCTTTTAGGATTCAACCGTGTAGTTTCGAGTCAAACTCATTGACCCATGTTTCATGAGTAGTGGTTCAAAAGAACCCATCTCTCATGATAGTGAATGTTCCACTTAGCACTCATTGTATCTAGGTGATGCTCATAGAAGTGAAGCACTGGGCCTTCCTGGGAGGTCACCCATCCTAGTACTACTCTATGGTTTTGTAAAACGGGGCTACATGCTAAGGGTTTAATATTTGAAAAACTCTATGGTTAAGTGCAATTTGATGGAGTAGTACTAGGATGGGCATCCTCTGGAAGGGCCTGTTTCACCTGTGAGCATCACCTAGATGCAATAAGGATCATTATCACAGATATTGGTTCTTGTGGAACCATACTACTCATGACACATGGTTCAATGAGTTTGACTTGAAACTACACGGTTAAACTCGATAACAATTTCATAATTTGACACACTGTGGATAATACCTCCCACTTATAAATTGACAAGCTAAATGGGGATCTTTAATGAATGGTTCATAAGGCACAACACTGGATGAATATTTTGCCAAATGGGTTGCAAGCTAAGTCAAGGAACCTTGGAGAGAACTGTACAAGTGGCACGCTTTGAGCTGAGTAATTATTGGGATGGTGACCTCGGAAGGTCTAGTGTTTGAACTCCCATGAGCATCACCTAGATGCAATAGTGCTAAGTGTACCATTCATTATCATGAGATATGGGCTCTTGTGAACCACTACTCATGAAACATGGGTCAATGATTTTGACTCGAAACTAGATGGTTGAATCCTGATAGGAATATCATAATTTAACATGCTATCAGAAATACCTCCTGCTTATGATACCTTATTGTTATTTTTTAATGGATCTTGAGTTTTTTCACATTCTCCATTCACCATCCTTCTTTTGTGCTAACACAACTAGTACTGCACATGGGCTAAGGCTCTCTCTAATCATCCATACTTCCAATAAATGTTGCACTTGTTTGTTCACTTCTTCATTCTTTGTAGGGGTCAACTTATAGGTTGGCTTTTTAGGTAAACTTGCCCTTGGAATCAAATCAATGTGATGGATGATGCACGTCATAGGTGGTAGTCCTTTTAGAAAATCCTTGGACATAATTTTATCAAACTCTTCAAGAAGCTCCTTTACTTCTAAAGGAATGTCCCCATTGTCCTTTGTTTCATCTACTTATAGCTCCTTGGGGACTACTACAAAACATAGTTTCTCCCCTTTAACCTCTTTCAATAATTGCTACCCTATCACTAGCAGTGTTCTTGGACCACTTTCCACCTCTTCTTCCTTAGTTTCCAATGGTGTTAGAGTAAGTTTTCTTCCATTTTTCTCCAAAGTATAGGTATTTTCTCTTCCATTATGGATCTCCTTCCTATCAAATTGTGACGACCTCCCTAAGAGTAAGTGACATACATCCATGGGTATGATATCACACCACACCTCATCTCCATATGCGCCTATTTGAAAATTAACTAGGCATTGTTGATCAATCAAGACATGGTGCCCTTTCTACAACCATGAAACCTTATAAGGTGTATGGTGAGATATCCTTTTTAACCCCAACTTTTCCACCATTTCTAATGAAAATAAGTTATTAGTGTTGTCACTATCTATTATGACTTTGCAACATTTTCCACCTAATTTACATATTGTTCTAAATAAATTTTTCCTTTGGAAAGGTTCCTCTTCTTTTTTGGTTGGCTTTGACAATGTCCTCTTTGAATCATAAATTCTTCTCCTCTCTCCAGTTCATCTAGTTGACTAATAGAACCTGGATATTTATTATCACCCTTTGCTACATGTGCACTTGCTTCCCCTATTCTCCTTGATCCTTCTGGTCTGCATTATGGGCATTCATAAAATCTATGACCTGACTTTCCATAATTAAAACTCCTTGGAAGCCTCTACCTTGGAATCTTCTATATCCACCTCTACCTCTTGTATGGTATGGTCTTGATCTTGTTTCCTCTTTCTCCTTTTGAATTTTTGATGGAATATCCTCCTTACCATGACTGTAATCTTCCTATTGTTTCACTTTCCCTTTGTTGAATCCACCTTTCAGTTTGTTTTTTCCTTGCTTCCTTGTGAACTTCTCTTCAACTTTTAGAGCATACTGATATGCTTCTTCCATATTTTTCAGCCTTATCATGCTTAGTTCATATTGTATATTCAACCTCAAACCATTAACATACCTGGCTACCTTTTCATTGTCTAATTCATTATGATTTTATCTAATGGAAATCTTGTAAAACTCCTTTGTATAGACCTTCACACTTAACTCCCTTTGTCTTAAATTCTACCATTTCTTAAGAAGTTAAAGTTGATAATTACCAGGAAGGAATTTAGCCTTCATCTTGCTTACCATTTGATCCCACTGAGTAATCACATCTCTGACATTTCTTCTTCTCTCAACCCGCGCCTCTTTCCATTAGAGTTCTACATGACCTTTCAATCTCATTTGAACAACCTTCATTCTTTTAGGATCCTCTACTTCATCATACTCAAAGTATTATTCCATCTTTGTTATCCAGTTAATTAGTTCATCTAGTTGTAAAGTTCCTGAGAAGCTTGGTAACTCTATCCTTGTTCCTTTCCCAATATTGGAAATAGATCTTATATGTCTTCTTTCACCTACATCTATTTCTCGTTCTACATTCTCACCATCTTGTTCATCCATCTTTGCTCCTCCATCATCTTCACTGTCACTTTCTTCATGTTCTCTACCTCTTCTCATTCCACCTTCTATTGCATTCATCTCAAATTTTCTAACACCTCATCTATTCTTCCTACTACTTCTATAGCTGCAACCTCTTTCATCCTTCTCCTTGGTGGCATCCCACTGCTCTAACTTTATTTTCCTTTTCCTTCTTAGTGTAGTCTTCTAGCTACAATTTCCTTTGTTGTAGGGACACACCCACAATTCACACTCAAAAGGGATTACTCTAACCCCAATCTCAAGCCACTGTACAACTGTAGCTATGTTTTGATACAACGTTGATGGCAGCCACCCTTTGTAGGTGCCTAAGAACCCACTTTAAATGAGTAAACAAGTGGAAAAGGAGAGGTTTTTTTGATATAAGTGACTCGCAGAACCTCTACAAAGGTTTACACATGTGTTTTAGGTCCAAGAATTAGTCTTGGAAGCGTAAAACAATTGTAGAGGCACAAACTAAGTTGCAAAAAAATAGACTATTGTTGTGGGTACCCAAAGTGCTGGCTATAGGTGACTATTCAAAATTTCAGCAATCTAAAATACTTTAAACTTGCAAAGAACAAGCTATACTTTTAGAGAAACAACCCAACTTAACTATTACTCACAATCACATTCATAGAGATAGTGACTATGAACATGAAAATATTATATTAATTTCAAAGATATTGTTTAAACACTTTTACATATGCATTTACATAAATATTTGTAGAACAAAACTCCCTGTGTCATTCCTCTTTATCCTCTTGTTGCTGGCTATGATCCTCTATGGCCACTAACAAAACATTCCTTCTGTTATTATTTGATATTCTCTGCAAACTTCTTCTATTCTCATCTGTTTCTATTGTTCTGAACCTTTTTTCTCATTTTTCTCCTCTTTTCTCTTGATATTCTTTCTTCTTCCCCTCAACTAACCAAAATTTGGAAGCTTCATCTAGAAAAAAAATTCAAAAATCTCATCTAAATCTACCGCAATATTCAAAATCCCATATAAATGCCCTTAACTACCTCTTTACGGTTCAAAATCTCCCACTCATTTTTGCCTCTTTTATTTTTGTTACTGCTGCTTATTAAATGAGGATACATGAAGGTATTTGCTACCTTTAAAACATAACAAAACTCAAATTTAAATTTTAAACTCCTATTGCTTCCCTCACGTGGCATTAGTTAGGTAAAATAAATATTATATTTAGAAAAACTGATGCCCATGCATCAAAACTTGCTCTAAAATGACTAAAATATCTTAGGTGACTAGACCCATATATGGAGAGGATAGGAATGAACCAACCAATGAGAGATATAACTCCAACCATACAAAAAATAGGTAGGTGTTACATTCATAAAATATTCTTTCTACCCTCAACATTAAAAGTTACAATAACATCTCTGATTAAAAATATCTAAGGTACCCATGTGCATAGAAGTCACTCAAGAAGAAGCAAGCCAAGAAAGAGATAATAGCTCATAAATTAAGAGATAAAATAACCTTTGAGAGAGAGAAATCAGAATATCCATGGGCCTAAGCTATAGGTTCTCACACCAGGACAATAAAGCTTATAAATGAAGAAAATTATATTCTATAAAAGGTTTGGTGAAGATACTAACTACCCACTTAGTAGTTGGGAGATTAAAAAGATCAATGATATATCCACTAATGATCTCTATAATGTAGT
>VDFB02112431.1:12857-35973 GCA_007258455.2 Sequoia sempervirens | reverse complement strand
TTCTGCCTGCTCGACGGAGACGCTTTGCGTATTTTAGCGCCTGGCAGCAAGTAGGGACCAATCGCCATTTTAGCAGATAATGTATGCACTGTGGAATCACTTCAGAGTTCGTCAGCATCAGACGGATCAGTCATCGGGTTAGAAACGAGGAAGACATTAATATTTGATCGTATTGATTAAATATTAATTAATTAATGTTTACACTATAAAGTTATAATTTTAAATTATAACTTAAGTGTTTTCCTTGAGGGGTGCGCCCAACATCAGAAGGGGCCAAAAGTGACTATTAAAATATTATAAAATATTTGACGGAGGACTATGGAGAAATAAGTGAATTAAAAAGTCAAATATTAATTAAAACCCTATTTTCAAGCAAATCGCACTTTTCAGCATATTTGAGGATTTTGCCTGGGGTTTTGGCCATTATGTGATTATTGAGTTTTGAGATTGATCAAATTGATCTGAGCTTGAGACTTAGGGTTTCGCGTTCAACTTCCTTGGGGAACGAGCCATCTCCAACGGAAAGCAATTCAGAGAGTGTGCAATATCACTTGATCTATTGCCTACAGAGGTTTTCTTATTCAGAGAAAACTACAGAGCTTCAGAGGAATTAATATTGTCAGAGTTCTTCAGTGTTTTGCATTCAGAGATCATCTAATAACCTGGGCGCACCATATTCTGAGACACAGGCATTGATTTGAGGAGGTCGTACCAATCATCAGAGCTGCTGACCTTGGCCGTACCTTTACCAGGCCGTACCATCTTGCTTGAGCCGTCTTTGCTTGGAAGGGAAAAACGCCTTACTCTTCAGCTTCATATCTTTCCCAGTATAGGCGCACATATCTGGGGCATCATTTGCAATCATCAATCAGAAGGGAAGAAGCATTATTTATTTCTGCCGTACCATTCTGTACCTTCAGCCGTACCAGCAAATAACAGGTTTTTCTTCAAATTAAATATTGTTATTCTTTGATGCATGTGCCAGATCTTAATGTATTGTTGCCAGTTAAACAAATAAAAGCTACGCCTTCATTCTTCAGAGTATTTTCTTTGCATGTTGAAGATCTATCAATTTTATAGCATTTATTATTATTTTCTGCAAAAAGCCGTACCTTCATTAATTGCATCAAAAACCAAAAAAATCACAAAAACCCAAAAACGTCAGAAAAACATTAAATTTCAGTCAGAATGTGTCGGGGAAACAGGGGTTTCTACAAATTAATCTATAGTTTCACTCATAAATCAAAAAATACAAAAAGAGTTGTTCTGGGTATTGTCTCATTGGTTTTCTTTGTTGGAAGTGACCCTTCATGAATATTTGCAGATTTTAATACGAAGTTTATGATTTTATAAAGCAAATTCGTCATTCCTTGTAGGGCGCCCTTTTCTGGAGTGCTTTGGGATCTGTGCCATTAATTAATAGCCACTTTTAGCTGTCCTTTCTCATAACTAAGCTAGGCGCCATCTTCTTGAGGGTCTATTGCATCAGATTTGAAGTCATTTGGGTCAGTTTTGAGTGAGTTGTGTGCATATCATTGAGTTTATGTATTGCTGGTTCTGTATTTCATGTTGCTGGTCTGTCAGATCAGACTTGAGAAAATTGCATATTAGCGAAGGACGGGTGTTAGGAATTCATTATTGACCTAGTGGATGACATCTTTACTATTGCAGCAACTTGTAGAGCTTAAATCCTTGATCTTGCAAGCATTCTACTTCTCATTGTAAGCTGAACAGTAGTACTGTCAGCATTTCTCTCAGTTTTGCTTATCATGTTTGTAATTGCCCACTGAATAAGTGGAAGAGGCTGGCTTGCCGCCTATTTACTTTGATTTGCATTATAATATCTTACATCTCCGCCCTATGGTAGCTCCATTCCCACTCAAGGATTGAAAGCACATTTTGGGTGTTGAGTTTACTTTCAGCATATTAGATGATAGGGATCCTCTGACCATATGCTCGTCATCCTCCGGCACATTCTTGGTTAGAGTTCTTATTTCGCATTGCATTGAGATCCTCTGACCATATGCTCGTCGTCATCTGACGCATTCTTGGTTAGAGTTGAATCATGCATTGTTTTGGTTTTAAGCACTAACCCTAACGGGTACATGTTGTAATTGTTATTGAAAAATTAAAAAAATTGGTCCAGTTCATTACAGTGGTATCAGAGCCAAGATTCTGCCATCCTGTGCCCATCAAGGTTCAATTGACAGTTGAATGACAGAGAAATCAGTTCTACACCAGAGGCCAAAACAAAGTTCAGTTTAGCTCTCAGAAGTTTTGAAGATGTTGCGTTTCCTGAAGTCCAGGAATCATGAGAAGTCGGATTTGATTGAGGTGTCTAAAGAATGCCAGTTCAAGAGGAAATGTGAACATGAGGCTGCCAAACTCCATAAAGATTATCAGAGCATGACAGAGGAGTTTAAGAACGATGTTTCATTTGATACCTTTTTGGATTGTGTGGTGATTTATTACCCTGGAAAGCGGGCTATGGTCAACTACATCAAGAAAATGATTAAGGAAGAAGCAGAACATGCCATGGTTGCAGGTGCAAGGAAGGAAGAAGAAGTGCCTGTTTGTGGATTGCAGCCCACAAATGAACATGACGAAGAGAAAAATCAGTCAACTAATATTGAAGATGGCGCAAGCAAGGTGCACATGTCACCTCAAAATGATCGTAAGTTTGATAAAGAAACCTTGACAGTTAGGGAGTGTGTGGGAGAGCCCCATAATTATTCCCTAGACTTGCATGTGATAGCAAGTGATGAAGATCAGTTCGGTGAAAGGAACATAGCAGCAGTCTTGAATCCTAATTTGGATTCAGCCCATGGAGGTGTTGAGAGAAATGTCTTCACAAAAGATTTTAGTAGTACTATTGTGTTTGATGAGTTCGTTGAAGTAGTGCAAGATGGAGAAAATACTAGTGAAGACATAGAACCAGCTTATGACCAATACTATAGTGAGGATGTTGGTGATGAGTCTAAGGAGTACATGCAAGATCATACTGAAGATTTGATGAGGAAGGATTTTCCTCTTGTTGCTGTCTTAACTTCCCAAGAAGTCTCACATGAAAAAATCAGCAACATACTCTCTCATGAGGGTTCCATAGAAGATAATGAAGATGAAGTTTTTCAAACAACAAACATTGAAGATTCTTCACTTCATTTCGGTGGTGACATTGTTGGTCTTGGGTTTGATCAGCAAACTGAGCCATTGGAGAGAAATGTTTTTGATGATTTCAGCTTAAGTGAATTGGGACTTGACTTATTCAAAGAGTCATCACTACAAGGGGAACATGATAAGTTGTTTCCAGTTGATCATCTTAATCAGCCCACTAGCATTTGGGATCCGGGTGTGTTGGCATCAAGTTATGTTAAAGAACCTGTGTGGGATAAGTTTCCCTTTGATCCTGATGAAGAACAAGAACCAGGTTGCACGGTAGACTATGAGGTGGCCCTTGGAGGAGAAGTTGTCTTTGAAGAAGAAGATTGTTCCACAAAATTCCATAATGATCTCTTTGGAGTGGTTGCAGCCACTAAAGAGGAATTTGTGGTTACAGAAACTTCCCGAACAGCGGACAAATATGATTCCTTGAGCAGGTTGGATGCTGACCTAATGTTTGATCAAGTAGGCGGTGATGAAGAAGAAGAGCTTGAAAACCATATGGCTCTTGAAGAGGAAAGAGTTAAAGAGGTTTACAAACACAAGTCTGATTTTTCCATTCAAGAAGCTGATTGCAAAAATAGAGTTGAAGAAATCATGGAGAATGGTCATCTCCATGGCATTGAGCATTTTCCACATGTTGGTGGTAAAGTACAAGGATGTTGGAGCAGCACTGGTGGCAGCAAAGACAAGGGACAAGGTTCTGATTTTCAGTTGCAGCCTATCAGCAGTTCACCATCTTCGCATTCTTATGAGTGGGAAGGTCGATTCAAGGTGTCCTTTGACAAAGAAGTGCAAGCTCTATCCCTGTTCGATCACACACATAGCTTGGTTGAAGAATTGTACTGGAAGGCTCAGCTTGAAGAGAGACAAAGAGGAGTGAAAGATGAAGTTGCTCTTCCCAATTTGCAACTTATCAAAGATTCTTTGGAGACCTTGAAGTCCGAATACATGCACTTGATTGAAGACCGAGATCGTGCCATTGAAGTTGCAAAGAAGAACATCTGTGCTTTTCTAGAGAAGGAGAGTATGGTTGATGAGCTCACTCTGGAGCTCGAATCAACAAAGGACATGTTGAAAGAAACTCAGTTGGCTCTAACGGAGGTTGAAGACCAGTTTGCTGACTTCAAACTTTTCAAGGAGCAAGAGGGTGCACACAGAGCTGAAGAAATCAAGCAAGTGATTGGAGAGCTTGATAGTCTTCAAGCGGAGTTTGATCTTGGAAGTGTCTCAAGAAAGTCAGAAGTTGCATGTGCTGATTTGGAACAGCAAGATATAAGGAGTGATTTTCAAGTTCTTAACAATCCTCTCTTTGAAGTGGGTGTTGAGGAAACTTATGATAATCCTCTTTTTGTGATAGAAGATGAACCAGAACATGGTGTTCACACTCTTGTCAATCCATTCCGTGGGTTGAGTGATGCTAGTCTATTTTGGGAGTTGAATTTGAAGTCATCCTTTGTTTCATGCTCCAGTGTTGTTGAAGCTTTCATGGATTGGTTTCAGAGGTTAATCAGAGGGAATGCCTATTTTAGGAGTATGCACTTGGTTTTGACCAGCACTTGGGGTTGTGTTGAATTCTATTTTCAGTGTGTTGAAAATATTTTTCAGTTGGGTGTCCATGGTTGGGATTCTCAACATGGGTTGATGGAGCCTATTGCTTGTGGAAAGAAGAACTGTTGGAGGGATAAGGATCAAAATTCCAGATTTGTTGGTGATGTTCCCTTCTTTCCCAGTCACTTGATGGTTCCGTTTGTACATCAACAAATGGATTGGAGAGAAATTTTGAGTATGGGTTGGAGTGATGAACGATCGGTTGCTCTTGGGAGTGACCTTCGGCTAATACAAGGGCAGATTTTGAGACACGTGCTTGCTGGTTGGAAGCATACCAGCCACTTTACTTGTGGAATTACTCTCGTTTGGAAGAGTTTGTCCTTCACTACTTGCCAAAGAGGTGGTAATTTTCAGTTGGAGATTGCTCTAGTATGTTTTCCTGCCATTTTTGAGGGATTAACTTGCAACTCTATGCTCATCTCATACACTCACACTTGGGAATTTCTTTGGTGCTGCTGTTTTTTCTTGTGTGAAGCACTAAAATCAGATTGCTCTTCGCTGACTTTAGCCTTGAACAGCAGAGACTATTTGTTCCTTCACACCAGTTCTATTCTCGGGGTTCATCTTATGGAGGCTTGTGATGTTAACTTTGATAGTTCTCTCTCATTGTGGGTTCAGGACAGCGAACCACCACTTGTTTTGATTCATCATTCTGAGATTCATGAGGTTGGAACTATGAGAGTTTTATGTAGTCTTCATGGTGGTATCAATATAATTCAGTTGGTGCATAGTAGCTCCATGAGGAGACGTGAGTATGAGTTTGTTGAGCTCTTGCAAAGGATTGTTTTCCTCTTTGCAAGAAGATTCGAAGATGTCACATTTGCAGTCATGACTTCGTTTGTTACCATGAGGAGGTATGCTGAGGAGATTGATTTTGAGTTGAGTAGCCTATCTTTCTTCTTGCCTAGAATTGTGGTTGACAGTGGTATGATTGTTACTGTTGACTCTGGGCATCTTGTATGTGAGACGTTGCATGATTTTGATCTCAGTCCTTTAAGATCTTTCAATTTGAGTATCATGGATGGTAACACTTTGGAGTTACAAGGGAGGTTAGTGCAGCATTGGCATGATGATTTTACTGATGTGATCAGAGTAGTGCAGCAGTGGCATAGTGGGTCCTTCCTGAGATGGATTTGGGAACCTGGGATCATACTTGTTTTGGTATGGATCAATCTTAACTTTTCGGGAGTTATGATGGTATTGCTTGAGGACAAGCAATTTTGGGAAGGGCGGACTGTAATGTCCCCGTTTTTAGCACTTCACTTTTCAGTGATTGGTAGCCTATTCCCAGTGTGCTGTCGGCTGGTCAGTGGCAGAATTAGGGTTTTCGGCTGTTTGATGGGTTCTCTTGATGATTCAGGGTTTTGTTTGTTGGAGTTTGGGTGTTCGGATTCTGGATTCCTTCTGGGTTTTCAGAGAGCTTCGCAATGGTGGCGCATGCAGTTGCATTCTGAGCAACTTTCCAAATTTACTATTTTTAGTAAATTCTATTTTTGGCAGTGGTCCAGTCAGCACCAGCTCAGTCAACTTTCCTCTTCTGGCAGTTCATTGGGTAATTCTGAATTTTGGCGTAAGGGGTTCATTTTGGAGGAATAAGTATTTTAAAGACAATAATGTTTTATTTTATAAAATAACCCCTTGTCCTAGTATTATGACTTTAAGTTGTTTTAAAGAAGGGGACCTTGAGGGGTATTTTCTCATGAAGGAAATATTTTATATTCCTAAAGTCAAAAATACTTCTTGGAGAAAGGGACGCCTTTTTTATGAAGAGTTGATTTTAAATAAAATCAAATGTAGCCTTGGAAAAGGGGGTCGCCCAAACTTGGAGGGAAAAGAAGTCAAATTCAAATATGAAATTAGGGCGCATCTTCTAGAAGTTTCTGGAGAGCCTTCTCAAGTCTATATAAGGAGGCAGTTGCTCTTCATTTTCTCATCTTGATATCTTGAGTATTGTTATGCTGCCGAAATGGTTGTTGGATTGCTTCGAGGAATGAATGCCTCCTAGCTTGGGCTCAACTTCGTGCTTGAGAGATAGCACCTAGTGGAGAGGTTTGCTTGTTTGAGTGACATTTTGTAGTGAGGTTTGCATTTGTAGTTTGGGTTTACTTATGTAGTTCAGTTTATTGCATTTTATGTTATTTTTTGTAGTTGATGATAACAGGGCTGAATCTATAGTTTCACTCATAAATCAAAAAATACAAAAAGAGTTGTTCTGGGTATTGTCTCATTGGTTTTCTTGGTTGGAAGTGACCCTTCATGAATATTTGCAGATTTTAATACGAAGTTTATGATTTTATAAAGCAAATTCGTCATTCCTTGTAGGGCGCCTTTTCTGGAGTGCTTTGGGATCCGTGCCATTAATTAATAGCCACTTTTAGCTGTCCTTTCTCATAACTAAGCTAGGCGCCATCTTCTTGAGGGTCTATTGCATCAAATTTGAAGTCATTTGGGTCAGTTTTGAGTGAGCTGTGTGCATATCATTGAGTTTATGTATTGCTGGTTCTGTATTTCATGTTGCTGGTCTGTCAGATCAGACTTGAGAAAATTGCATATTAGCGAAGGACGGGTGTTAGGAATTCATTATTGACCTAGTGGATGGCATCTTTACTATTGCAGCAACTTGTAGAGCTTAAATCCTTGATCTTGCAGGCATTCTACTTCTCATTGTAAGCTGAACAGTAGTACTGTCAGCATTTCTCTCAATTTTGCTTATCATGTTTGTAATTTCCCACTGAATAAGTGGAAGAGGCTGGCTTGCTTCCTATTTACTTTGATTTGCATTATAATATCTTACATCTCCGCCCTATGGTAGCTCCATTCCCACTCCGGGTTTGAAAGCACATTCTGGGTGTTGAGTTTATTTCAAAGTTGCATTTGTATTTCTTTAAATCTCCACCATATGGTCGCCTCATTCCATTCTGGTTTGGGTAGCACATCTTGGTGTTGAGTTACTTTCAGTTGCATGTCTGATTTATTGTACTGACGATCCTCTTGCCATATGACAGCCTCTCTCTTGTTGAGATTGAGTGCGCATTCTTGGCAATGAGTTATATTGTAACTGCTGGTTTGATTTATCTAACCCTAATGATGCCTTCTGCATTGTCGTGTAATTTGGCAAAAATCGGAAAAAATTGGTTCTGGTTTATTACAGCCTAGGCATGTGAAAGAAAAAAAAAATCAAAATTTTTACTAAGTGTTGGTGCCCACCAAGGAAAATTTCGAAAATTTTGCTAAGTATAAGAGCCTAAAAAGGTGGGGATCAAGATTTTGGCTAAGTGTTGTGATATTTCCAAGAGGCAAAATGTTGAGGCAAATGCTAAGATCCTTTGAAGTCCGCCCTAGAAAAGAGGAACGTCCAAGATGCTTGTCCAAGGTGCTAAGGAAGTCCGCCTAAGCACATGAAGAGGAAGATAATGATTTTTTGCTAAGTCTTGATGCCTACCAAGAAAAAAATTTGAATATTTGCCTAAGTATAGAGGCTAAAAGAGAAAATTTGACTTTGGCTAGGAATCGTTACATTTTCGAGAAGCTAAGTGCTAAGATTGAAAGGACAAGTGCTAAAGAAGATTGGGGTATGGCAAGAAATAAAATGAAGTGTGCCCAGCACAAAGGTGGAAGAGAAATTAAAATTGCCTAAGTATGGGTGTCTAGAGGAAATGTTAAGAAATTGACAACTTTGGCCAGAGAAAAATGCACAAGGCAAGGAGAAAGGAAGGATCGCCCTTGGCCATAAGGAAGAGGAATTTGTCAAGCGTCAAAGAAATTTGCCTAATGAAGACATCCAGACAAGGATTTTTCCTAGAAAAATTCGACTGAGCAAGAGAAAATTTGACTTTGGTAGAGCAAAATAGGCTCAGTGCAAGGGAAAAGTTGGCTATGGCAAAGAAAAATAGGGATCTGGCATAAAGTTTGTCGACGGAATGGCTTAAGTTTTGACTTGGCTAGACGAAATTGAGAATAAAATTGGAAAATACACTTTTAGCCGAGAAAAATAAAAGGAAAATCGAAATAGCCATGGGTCCAAATGAACGGGTTGGAATAAATTAAAATATTTTAATATTTTAATAATTTATTTCCAACTACTTGGAAATTTAAAATGCTTTGGACAAAATCGAATTTGCCAGACAAGAAGGAAATAAATCACGCCGTCCAGAGATAAAATCCAACAGGCAAAATTAAATTCGCCATGAATTTAATTAAATATTTAATGCTTTCTTTTAAAATTCGAAAAAACAAAAATAAACATTAAGCAAAAATCGAAATTTTGAAGATCAGTAAGATTTGTCCGGATAAGCTCGAGACTGATTCTTTTCGAAAAATAAAAGGAAACTTGCCTGTTTAAACAAAAGAAAACAAATCGAGATCGAAAGAGAAAATAGAAGTTGCTAAAACAAATCAAGCTCTTCAGCATTATAATGAGTTTCAGCAACTCATTTTTTTCACACACAGCTGAAAAGAAATTTAATATCTCTCGGAATTCTCAGGCAATTGATTGCTCAGTAGGCAAGATCGAATTTTTCAGAGGGTGAAGTAATGTTATGCTGAGGAAGAATTTTCGCGGGAAAGGAAAAGATTTATTTTTGAATTCTTCTGTGCAAGAGGGGCGCACTTCATTAATTGATTTTTGGAATAAAAATCAGAATTTAAATCTGATTTGCAGCCAGCAATTCTTCATTGAGGTTTGATGTTCAATCAAATAAATTCGCCATTCTTCTTCTGTCTTTTCATATTGGCAAAAGTTCTGGCTAAAATCTTAACTTCGTCCAATTTACTTTCAGCTTGCTTTTTCGCAGCAATTTAATTATTTAACTGGCTGAAAGTAAATTTTCGAATCCAAAGCATGGGAATAAATTATTTGAAAAAGTACTTGTATTAATGTTAATTTTATGACTGCAGGTTGAAGACCACGGTAGGCGAAGTCAAAGAAGCTGAAAATGAAGTTTGCCAGCAAAGGTGCTCAGCAGGAGACCAAAGTCATTTCAAAATGGAAGAATGTCGTAGACACCGATCTCGGACATGTCGACTTTGATGAGTTTAAGAAAAGAATGTATGGGCAGAATGGACTTCCCACGCCAATAGCCAGACGGATAGTCAGAAACGGGATTTTTTCAGGCAGCTGGATTCCCACCGGCAATGGATTGTGCAGAATTGATGGTGGAATGTGCTATCCACTATGATGCTCAGAAGAGGCAAATAATCGCACCTGATGGAAGAATCTTGGCACACTTGGGCGAAGTGGCAATCCAGGAAACCTTCGGTATCCCAGAACATTCACGGACGGTCTATAAGACCAAGGAAGAAGCCAAGAGGTTATATGACAGCAAACCCAATTTGTGCGCCACAACAGTTAACAAAGTATGGATGGACAAGCCTAAGCCATCAATAAAGAAGATGCCCAAAAGACCTCGCCAGACAGATTTCAAGGAAGATTTCGGAGACATCATCCTGATGCTAAACAGAGTAGCCGGCAACCCTCAAGGCGCCTTTTTCGAGAGCTGGATGTACTATTTCATAGACGAAATCACTTTTGGCGTCAAAATGTTCAACTGGTCACGGATGATAAGTGACAACCTCCACGAGCAATTGATCAACCTCGAAGAGACTAAGTCTTTTCATATGAGTTCGTATGTTGTCTACTTGTTGGCTAGATCATACAAGTATCCAGGGCTAATTTGCAAGGGCAAAGTTGGCAACGGGGAGAACGAGCTCAGGCCTTACGACTGCTACCCATAGCTCTAGTTGAAGGAGAAGACTCACTTCAGGAGGGTGCATGATGCCTTCCTAATGCATATTACCAGAAAGCTTCAAGGAGGAGTGCATCAGAGGCTGAGCCATAAGGCGAAAAGTCTTATTAGTAAATACGGATCTTGGTTCATCCAGTTCCCGAAATTCACATATGTCAGGATCCAGGGGTTTACTAGAAATCCCTATAAATTTCCCATCTATCCGACAAATCGGATGATTTTGCTCGAGGTCCTGAGACAGTTAGAGGAGTATCAGAACATTCAGAGGCCAACCAAGAAGGCATCTGTCACATTCCCATTTTTCATCGGGAACATGTTGGAGTATTGTCCATCAGCACAGGCAGCTGAGAGTGCAAGGTTGGAGATCCAATGGTATCCATTTACAGCCTACAAGTCCAGGGTCAACTTTGACCCACATCATAATATTCGGACAGTAGAGGGGAGAAATTACAAGCACAGAATGGAACTGGAAGATTTCTAGGCTAATGCCGCTGATGAATATGAAGTCAGACGAAGAATGTGGTCTAGAATGCCACTAGACTTCATGAGGGCAATTGAGTTTTGTTGGGTGCCTGACCAGTTGCAGGACGATGGGAACCACATCTAGCCACGCTTCGAGGAAAGCCGACCTCTTCCTCCAGTGAAATGGTCAGAACCTGAGCACACAGACTTGGCAACCTTAATGAAACCAGTGACTAAATATTCTCAGTGGTGGGTTGACTATCATGCCCAAGAATTGAGACAGAGAGGAATCACGCTCACATATGATCTACTGAGCAAGTCAGAATCATATTCTTCTAATGCCGGTGCATCCCATCAGGACTTGGTCGGGATCGGAGAGAAAAGGAAGGAAATAGTCCCAAGTACAGAGCCTGCTTCCAAGAGGCATAAGGGAGAACCTTCTCGTTCAGCAGCATCTCAAAACATTGACGAGCTGGTGGCTACTATAGACGAGTCCTTGGTAGAGATGCTTGAACCTCCTACAGTTCAGGAAGAGAATGATGAACCTATTCAGCTGGATGACGAGGAGCCCTTGTCACCTACGGGCACGGAAATCTTAGGTTCAGACAATGAGATAGAAGTCCGGAATAACGACTTCGAGGAGGGAATGATTTCAGCTCTCAGAGGGGTTGTGGATGTTCCGAATGAGGAAGAGGTTCAGGTAGAGGATGGAATTGAGCAGCCGACCATTCCAGAGTGGCTGATGGAAAGGATGAAAATTCAGGTACCTGCAGAAGCTCAAGAAGAGGAGGATGATACTGCCGATTTCTTGGCAAGGTTGGAGCAAGTCGCAATCAAGAAGCCTGCCAAGAAATTCTCCACCATTCAGAGGAACGAGGCAGGCAACCGTTCCGTACATATTGCAGTACCCACAGTGAACAAGCCACAAGACGAGATCACTCCTCAAGACTATGCTATAACCACTGTTGATCTTGGCCCGACCTCAAAAGGTCAAGAAGTGGAGGAATTAGATAATTCCGTCTCAACTATCAAAGCGAGACTGGAAAAGGAAGTGGCTAAGAAGAAAGAGTATAAGAAGGAGGTTGAACGTCTTAAGGAATATATACAGCATTTGACCCAGCCACTTGATCAAGGTAATGCAATTGTTCCTCCTCTCCTCAATTCATCACAGGAGGTGACCAAGGATGTCGAGTACGGAATGGTGACGGCCAAGGAAGCTCAAGACTGGATGGCGAGCGAAAGCACAGAAGCGGCATTGTTCATGGAAAAGCTGGCACTTGCTTATGGGCAAACCTCATGCTTCCTTTCCAGGCTTATGGATATGGCGGAAACGTGGGAAGGTATTCTGGATATGCAGGAGAGGCTTATTCCATGCCTCAGGCTATTGAAGGGCACTCCAAGGGAGGAGTTGGTTGACAGGAAGGTAATTGCTGCAGGAGCAGCATATGATTTCAATCACTGGTTTTGGGAAGTAACTATACGTAGGGAAGTTTTGGAGAAGGAAAAAGTGGATGGACTTAGAATCAAGGAGCAGGTAAAGGACATTCGGGAGAAAATTCACATGACAACTGCAAAAATGTTTGATCAAGAGATTGTCCGAGAAAAGGATATGCAGCTGGAGGAGCTGAAACGAAAGGTTCATGGGGTTTTCTTCTCGACTACTGGACCACTTCTAAGAAAGGATTTTGCGAAAGTAGCAAGTCTTTCAGCCATCCAGAATGATTTCAGGAAGCAGGAAGCGGAATGGGCGAATACCTTCGCCAAATGTGCAGAGAACTTGGATGAGCTTGAATTCCGGATCAGTATGCTGCCACCTGTCACAATGGAGGAAGTCGTTGCAGTAGTGTCCAGATTCATCAAACGCAATGCTGCTCAGAAGGATAAGGATGCCTCTCCTAGAATATAGCTTTGACTGCCTCTCTGCTGATAGTTTACTGATAGATAACTCTTGTTATTTTGGGAAACCCTAATTAGGGTTTGGTTGTAATAATCTTGGCCATTGATCTTGTTTTAATCCCGGCCCTTCATTTCATTTTTGAAACTCTATATAAACTGATGCTCTCTCACTTTCATTTGTGTGGAGACAGCGTATGAGATTGTTGCATTGAGACTATTTCGAATAATAAAAGCTCTTGCGCATGATTTTCCTCGAATAACTTTTATTGTCAAATAGTAAGCAAGGTTGCATATCTTCTTCCGCCATAGATTAAAGTTAGAATTAGATTAAGTAGAATTTGCTTTGAAAGTTGTTTAATTGAATGAGAGATTGATCGTATTGATTCAATGGTGAAGTGTAGCTCATACTTTCTTCGAATGGATGATTTGCATTCGATGTGTAAAGTTAGCCTAAGCTCTTAATTGTGGAAGCTTAACTTCAGCCTCATTCGAGGTTTGAAAATTATTATCACAACCTTTGAAGATTGCACCCATTTTGCATATGTTGTCCCGCAGGAGGCGAAACAAAGTGTGGTTTATCCTCTTCACTGAGTCCTTAGTGTCTCTTGAGTTCTTAGGCGTAGAATAGACCTCCTGAACCCTTATTCTTTTTGCCATTTTTTTTGAGATCCACATTGAAAGTCCTAAAGTGAAGAAAGCCTTCAATAATAAATTCCCTAAGTCCTAAACTTGTGAAGATTTTCTTACGTAAGTTCCCTTGTTTATTACCAACATATCACAATGGCCATTGAGCTTATCCACACGTTGAGACCCGACAAAAGAAACCTTGGAATCGCCATATGATCTTCTCGCAATCTTAGCATACGCGGTGGTTTTTCAAGAGAGGATAGAGTGTCTTTGGACATTTTATTCTATGTGTTCGGTGGATGATAAAACGTACACCAACAGTGGGCTGTACTTGTTGTAGCATTTGCCTCTTTGTGATTGTAACATCATGCATCAGATTTGTAGTAATGAATCATCCAAATTCTCGACAAGAGGCTTTATTGAATCTTTTTGTATTTTCCTAAAAGTGATAATGTCCTCTAACTCGATAGCATGCTACTAGGCCTCTTCTAATTTAGTCCCATGTCTTGACTTGAGAAAGAACATGATTTTGGTGGAAAGGTGTTTATAAAACTACTCAAAATGATTTCTAGAGATGGATTCAAAGTGATGGATATCCTTGTTACAAGATGATTAAATCTCACAACAAATTTTGTATATGCTCTCTATCTTCCATCTTGGAATTTGAGAGTTGGGCAAATAAAATATAGCTATCTCTAGTTGGATTAAATCTTGTACTTAAATTTTCACTCATAGCCTCCTAAATTGTAATGCAGTGAGGCTCAAGATGGTGGAACCAATCTGCCACACTCCCTACCAACTTCGCAAATGACTGTACTATAACATCTTCATGTGCTACACTCAATACTACACATATCGTTGTAAGAGCTGATATGCTCATCTAGGTTTTGGTTTCCTTGAAATATCCTAGGAAGAAATTTAATGAATATTATGGAACACCTATCTATCTAAATATGATTTAGCAATGGTCTTCCTCCATCTTAGTCTTATCATATTTTGGTCACTAGCATAGTGTGGTTTATGTTTTAGATACCAACACAGTCACTTTGGTTGTCTTTGGTTACCTTGATAGGACATTTTGTAACATGTTCTAGATAGATACAGAGAAAGAGAGAGGAATAACTATATTACATGTTTCGGTCACCATTTTAAACATATCGTTACAACATCTTTCATTTCCATAAGTTCATGGATAATAACAAAAAAGGAAATATATACTTGAAAAACTCTTGATATCATTGGCTTCTCATGCTTTTGCTTTAGATATATTAGCATATGGTTGATAATAAACCTTTAGCTTTTTTATATAAAAAATTATTGCCATCACCTAAACAAATAACTAGCTTGAATACAACTCCTTGTTATCAGTTAATTGCCCTTGCTTACAGTTAGAATAACCCATTTATTATTTTAAGATATATTCTTCAATTCTATATCATTTATCAAATGCATTTCCTTTAAATGTTTTATTGCATGTCTCTTTGACTATTTTTTTGGGTTTTTATAGGTTACTCTATTTGGTTATGTGACTACCTATATTAATTTCTTTGAGTAATTTGGCAGCCACTATCAAATGCTCGCCGATGTAGACACAAGGACATTTGTGATATTCTTAAAGCAAGAGGAGGGGTAGAGTTGGTACATATCATTTACTTTCACACCCCTTCAAATACAATTCTTGAAACATAAGATATAAAGGAATTATTTATTTTCAAAGAAAAATTAATTTCTAGTGAGTTCCATTTTTGTCATGACATATAGTGGTTAGGTTTAGTGCAATTGTACTCTCATATGAGGAAATTTTTATTGTAATTACAAGTTAGTAAATGATAGGTATAGAATAAGATATTGATGGATTACAACTATACTCTTATGATGCAATGCATATGACAACACTTAGTGCTTTATAAGATTACATCTATCTTATATGAAGTATTAGCCTATGTTTGTGATGTTTCATTTGTAGGCAACTATTTCTATCATTGATTATATTGTGCTTCGTATTTTGGATGTGGTTGGATATTGTTTCTTCTGTTGGCATTAATAAGTCATTAATGGGAGCCTTCTTAGGTCATAAGTATTAGTTAGATGCATAATTACTACATGTTTATCAAAATGGGAGATAGCTTTAACTTGACCTTGTATACCCATTACATATTGTACTCATTCAATTTCCCTCTACTCTAGAATATTTTAGATGGATTAACATGTTCTTTTCAAAGAAACACACACACACACACACACACTTATACTGAGAGGGGGGCTGAATCAATATAAGACTGACTTTTACAATTTATAACTTTAGCAATCATAAAGAAATGATCTTAGTATCCACACAAGCAATATCTAACAATAGAGAACACAAGATGAATACATGATGATTTTACGGGGAAATATTTGCAAGAGAAAACCATGGCAAAATATTGCTTTTATAGGAAACTTCTTACAACTTCATAGGCACCAACCCATTGGAGACACCAATCCCCTCCACTGACACCAATTGAGCAAGAGACACCAATCTCTTTGAGTGAGAGGCTCCAACCTCTAGATCTTTCAAATAAGAAGGCACCAACCTTCAAAATACAAAGTGATTATAATTTTGTTGGATCTTCCCTAGATTGCTTCAAGGACTTCAACAAAAATCTGCCCGCTTCTTCACACAAATCTTCCTTGAACCTCTGCTCTCAAACCTCCACTCAGATCTGCAATACAATCTTCAAAAGATGCTCACAAATCTGCAATAAATTCTTCATAGGACCTGCTCAATAAATCACCATGATTTCACTTAAAGCACTTGCTCTTCTCTCACAAATTTTCTGCTATAAAATCTGCTCAAATACACCTTGTAAATCTACTTAAACAGCCATTTATCTCTGCTCTTCATGCAAAGATATTTCTTGGAAATTGATTACTTTTCCATCTCCCAACATGCTTCTATTTATACCTCCAAGATGACTCTTCACTTGAGGGATGCAACTTTCCAAAAAGGGATCAGCCATGCAGCAATATTAATTTTATTAATTTCATTTCATTTTCCCAAAGTTGGGTGCACCCTTCAATGGGGTCATTCCTCTTTGGGAGCCCCAAAAAAATGATAACAAATTTAATATTTATTAAATTTACAAAATTAGGGCAGCATATATCAGGGGGTCATCCCATTTTTTCTGATTTAATTTTGCAATTAACACTCCTCCAAAAATGCATTACATGGGTCGGCCCATGTGGAAGATATGCCATTATTTTGGCAAAAAATGTCTAGGCCATCGACAAGCCCTTTGACATAATGACAACATTTTTCCAACACCTTTGTAGTACTTTGCTTCTCAGAGTGTTGTGTGATAGTTTAAATACCCAACGTTTTATTTGGAACCCATCTTTAGGGGAGAATTAGTTGAACACCAGCTCCAAGAAGAATGAGAACCTTCTTCCATATATACACATTTATGTACAAGGTTTTGGAAGTTAGCTCTTGAAATATGCTAACCATTTTTTTCGTTGAATTGCACAATACAAACCAGCACTTGGCCAACTTGATTAGTGTTAGCTCCAAAACTAAAATCTATCAAAGCAACTCTAACCAAGAATGTGCCCTAAAACCACTTAAGGAAGAGGGGCGAGCATATGGTCAGAGGATCCCTAGGATTCAACTTGATACAAAAATTGAATACAAATGAGCTAAAAATAAAACTCAACGTCAAGAATGTGCACTCAAGATCCCAGTGAGGGCAAGGTGCTAACATATGACAGAGTAATTATTACAATTGAAAGTAATTTTAGGCGGATAACCAGCCATGAAGAATCAAGCTATCTAATTCATCCGCTGCAGTGGAAATCCACTTAAGAGTGGGGATTCACCACTTGAGAGTGGGTACAAAAGATATACAAATTCAATTATCCACACTGGTGGTAAACCATCGAGGGGTACTTAATGTGAGAAATGAGAAATAAATTGCAGCAAATAAGGACTGGAACAGCACTACTATTTACAGTCTTACAATAAGAAAAAGAGCTGTAAATTACATACAAATTACAATAGCTTCAAAGCACATGAGTATTGGATGATCCCATACAAATAATTATCTCTCTAAAAGCTGAGCATGAGTCAAAAATCAGAACTTCTAAAGTCTGATAATAATAATCAGCAAACATGAAATGAAGAAACAGCAACTGTGAAACAATTAAATGCTCATAACTTCACCAAAATACCTCCAATTGACGTGAAACGAAATGCAATGTACCTATAGAGGATAGGCGCCCATGATTAGATGAAGTAACAGCCTCAAAATCATTCATTAATTCTTTGGCACAATTTCCAATGCCATCAAAATGGTACGGCCCTTGAGAAGGGTGATTTGGCAAGGAAAAATCAAATACTCTAAAATAAAATCTGCAATTTTGTGGCAGGGGTCGCCCAAGGCAAAGAGAAAAGATTCTAAAATGACCAAAACAAAATAAAAATCACTCACAAAGCTGTATGCAAAATCAACTTTCAGCTATAACTGCATCAACAACTTCAAAACTAGAAATATCATCAACATCTTCAATTGTTGAGCTCAATCTACTAGTCTGGTTTGAGAAGCAGCAAAATAGCCAATTAGGTGTTATCTTTCAAACACAAAATTGGACAAGAGGCTAGGAGATAAGCTTTCCTCGAAACAATAAATTCAAATTGTCATTCCAGCAACATAACATTAGCAAAGTTCATGGATACCAAATGCTGGAGCAATCTTCAATTTTATAGAAAAGAATAAAACTCATCAACTTCCCTTCAAGGCACGCCAAAAGTCACTGGAGAAACTTTTCAAATTTCCAAAATACAAATCCTTCAATAAAATGGCGTCCACATTCCAAGGCATTAAAGATTTTAATAAATATTTAATTCTTTCCTTTATGAAGGCGTCCCCCTTCAAGTCCACCTTTTAAGAACAACTTGAAGTTAATTCACTAGGCCAAGGGGGTCAACTACAAATAATAACATTAATGCCTTTATTTAAGAAATTCACCAAAATAAGCCTTTAGAAGCTAGAACTTCCTTTAGAAGCCAGAACTTGAACTCATATAATTGCTCCAACTGAAAATGAAGATCAGAAGACTTACAACTGCATACTACCAAAAATAGTATTTACTATAAATAGTAAACACTCAAAATTGCCCCAAACCTCCAAGCAAGGAAACCCTAATTTTACCTCAACGAGCCTACAGGCCTCCAAAATAGGCTGATGAGCAACTGAACTAATCACTAATGAGAAGGGGACATTACAGCTCTTCATCTTTTTAAATATACACTCAACAAATTGCATTGAACAAAGGTTGAGGAAATATTGTATTTTCCACTACTACAAAGATTTCATCTTTAAACTCCATTTTTTTTATTAGGTTTATAATGTCTCCCATGAGTCACTTTGAATAAGTCCACCATCCTTGTTAAATTTACTTATACATTTTCCTATCTCGTTCATCTCTCTAACCCTTTGCTTATGGTATTCCCCATTCTTGGAATGATCATGGTTTTGTTAAGCCCCCCAAAAGGGCTATAATTTTGTTGCTTGCTAAATCATTAATTTTCTAGATATCTAGGATTTTGAGAGCCATAATAAATGGTATGATTGCTTTGTTAACTAGGAAATGAAAATTGACTAGTTAATCCTATTAAGTTATTAACAAGGAGATTTGCTAGCTTTTTAATTTTCATTTTTAAGTGCGACAAAAAATGGAACAAATGTGTGGTAGAGCCTTTCTTTTATTTAGAAGGGGAAGATTCTTTTAAATTAAAAACTATCCTAAACTACACAATATGTACTTGCTTATTTACAATCTTTACAATGTTTTTTGGAGTGATTTTGAGTGTGCAATACAAACAAATTAAATAGAACCTATTTTTTTGCTTTTGTAATCTAGAGCACAAGGCAATTTAGATTTGTTAGCATTTTAATTTGCATTTTTAGGTGTGAAAAAAATGAACAAATGCGTGGTAGAGCCTTTTTGTGACTTAGAAGGGGAAGATTCTTTTAAATTAAAAACTATCCTAAACTACACAATATGTACTTGCTTATTTACAATCTTTACAATGTTTTTTGGGGTGATTTTGAGTATGCAATACAAAAAAATTAAATAGAATCTATTTTTTGCTTTCATAATCTGTTATCACGGAATCTAGCAACGCTCATTCCACGGATAACCCCCCTACGAAACTTGTCCGTTTCCTAGGATTCGCGAAGTTCAAGTACGCATAACGGAGTGATTTTCAAGCCACCTCGAAATGCGTTCCCAAGTCTCGAATAGTCAATTCGAACGTTCCCCCTTGTTCGCCTCGCAAAGACCTTCGAAACGAGATCTTTCGCGACGTTTCATTGTTCGTACTTTGCAAATTGCGAAAAATGCAGTGGCACTGAAAAAGTGCGCTCCTGCAGTGAAATTCCAAAAATTTGACTAAGTCTGGAAATGCAAGGGTGCTAAAATTTAGCGCCCCTGCATGCAGTGAAATTCCAAAAAATGTAAGGGCGCTGAATTTTAGCGCCATTACATTTTCTTTCGACACTTAACTTTTTTTTATGCCTCTGGCACGTTTCTTCACGTTTTCGCGTTTTTCGTCAATCGTGCCACTTTTCGTGCCTAAATTTATTGCACGACTTGAGTTAGGTTTTTGATTTTCATTTTCACTTAAGTGAATGAAGTTCGCCATTTTATTGTTTGCATTTCTTTTTATCTCCTTTTTCCTCTTGCTGGGCGAATTGCACTTCAACTGCAAATCACGTTTTTGAAGATTTTTGCCATTCGCCTCTTCAGCAAGCTTCGCGTTTTGCCCTGGTAAGGTTTTCCATTTTAGCTTCGTCTTTTCATTTGTATATGTCCATTATTAGCATACGCGTTTTTATTTCTTACATTCACGTCTTTCATTACATTCGTTTTTTGTTCTTTCCATTCACGTCCTCCCTTCTTCATTCGCGTTTTTCTTCTCTTTATGCAATGGAACCCTCATTCATTATTTTGAATGCGTCTTTCTCCTCTGTGCGTGTTCATTTCGATGCCCATTTCTTCTTCTCATTTCCATTTTCTTACCCTATGCATTCGCGTTTCATCCCTATCCTTCATACGCGTTTCTTTCTACCTTTCTCCTCTGTGCGCGTTGTCCCTTGAGAACTTCTATCTACCCGCCATGTTTGTATTGAAATACCTTTGTCAGAAGCTCTTCATTCGTTTTGGTAAATATTGAAAAGATTCATCATTTGTGAAAAAGAATTCCTTTGATCTTTGAATGAAAATGTAATAGGATGGAGATAATTTCGAAAGCTTTCATTGTTACAAACATTGCATTTGCTAAGCTCAAGCGCCTTCGCCATTCCTCCTTGCATCTACATTTTCAAAATTGCCAAAATTTGCAAAAGCGCTAAAATTAAGCGCCATGACATTTCAAAGGTATCCAAAAATTGCCTAACACTGGAAAGTGTAAGGGCGCTAAATTTTAGCGCCCTTACACCAAAAGCAATTTTTCTCAGAATGTAAGGGCGCTGAATTTTAGCGCCCTTACACTTTTTTCAGGCTTTTCCCAGACCTTCCCAAATAAACTTCATTTTTGACCAGTGCATTCTTGAGCCTCATTTTTCCGCATTCGTGCATCGTTTTGCGTGTCTCGCCATCCGCTCCATGCTTTTCCACCCTCGTGCTCATTTCACGCTTTCCCATGTTCCCTAACAATTGGTGTTTGTTCTGGCTAGACGGATTGCAGTCTGCTCTCAGAGATCGTCAAGTCAAGAGTGCTCAGTGTTCCAGTTTCTTTTGATGACTGCTACGAAGCCTCCTTCTTCGAAAGCAAAAAGCAAGATGAAGTACAAATATCAAGGCGTCTATCCGCCAACTATGGTGCTTTCGAAAGTTGAAGAAATAAAGGATACAGAAGTTGGCCACCAAGACTTGGTTGACTTCGCAAAGTTGACAGAGACGAAGCCCTCCCTGATTCAATGAGAGCAATCGTACACAGCAATCTCCACTTGGTGGCGATGTTCCCTACAGCTGCGCACAATACTGAGTTTGTTCTTCAAGTTGCGTCTCATTACATCCGAGAAAGCAGAAGTGTGATCGACTCTTCCGGGCACGAGATTCTGAGACTCGACCCCGATTTCTTCGACATTGTCTTCAAGGTCCCTCACATGGAGAAATATATTGACATCTCTATATCAAAGGCACAGGAGATCTTTGATGCTGATCCCAATAAAGCCAAACAGTTGATAAATACTCAATGGCTCAAAAAGCCTAGATCGTCTGTTTCTAGATGGCCGAAAGGACTCCTGAGAAGTGACTTCAAAGATGACGTCAAGGATATGATCACGTTTCTGAGCAGAGTGAAGGGTTTGCCGGAATCATCCACCTTTCACGATTGGATGTATGAGTACATCAGGATCATAAGGAGGCAGAAGGTGCATATTGACTGGGGTAAACAAATCAGTGATGAGATGCCTACGAACAGGTTGATCAATGCTCCTTCGTTGAAGTTCTACACTTGACTTCTTACCTGGTGTACCGCAATGATTGTGATAGAGACAATTCGAGGTCTATCTACAAGGGGAATCGAATGGTAGTTACTTTGTTCTGAGATATTTCTATCAGTTGGAGCTAAAGGAGAGCTTTCATCATTTCAGACGGGTCATTGATGCTTTCTTTGCGCCTTTACTCTTCAACTTTGATCCATCTTTGGAAAGAAGAAGAGTGTCTAATGAGGCTTATAAGGTGGTAAGTAAAGTTGGATGTATTTTTCTCCAATTCCCAACGTTTACTTACTTGAGAGTAGGTTGTTACACCGGTTGTCCCTACATGCTACCACGTTATCCTTCGGATAAGTGGGTTCTCATGGAAACATGCAGACAGCTGATGTCAGTAAAGAAAGAATGAAGAAGCAACCACAAGCGTGGGTTCAAGTTCCCACCGACCATCGGTAGATATACTATCCAAACTGCACAAAAAGCTAAGTCTATCTATGCTGAGATGCAGATCATGACCATCAAAACCTACAGGTATAGGTTTGATTTTGACTATCGAGATGTTAGAAAGAAGTTGCAAAAGGGTCACCAACACAGGTACCGTTTTGAAGACATCTGGGCAGATTGCAGAGATGAAGAAGCCATTCGAAAGATGGACTATTGCAGATTGACAGTTCAACAAATCAGAGATCTTGGTATCGCTGACCTACCAGAGGATTTTGAGGATCCAGGTGATATCATGAACGCTGTCTATGATGAGCAAGGCATTGCTAAGAGGCCGTTGCCTGCAATACAGTGGTCTAGGAAAGAGGTCACCAACATGAGAGAAAGGCTGAGACCAATCCTAGCCAACACAGAAGAATGGTTACACAAACATGGTCATACAATGAAAAGTTTCAGGACAGACTCAGAAGGAGAAGAGTCCGAGGCAGAAGCACGCCAATAGCAAGAACTCCGCGACAAAAACAAATCAGCGGCCGTTCCCACTTCTTCACGGAGAGGCCCTAGGATCAAGTTCACTGTTGGTAAGAAAGATACCCAGGCTGTCCAAGAGACAAAAATAACAGAATCTCATCCATCTCGCTCTAAGGGTAAAAAGCCCATTCTAGAGGAGGTAGATTCTGATGAAGAAGATACTTCAAG
>VDFB02112431.1:0-11775 GCA_007258455.2 Sequoia sempervirens | reverse complement strand
TTCGTGCAGGAGACTAGGAGGAAATTTGAAGACTTCCGCGCCCAATGCAAAGAGGCGTGAAGCGGCCCCCTATTCTCCAGTGTTAGACATTTTCGGTGCATCCCATTATGCATCTTGTAAATATTTCTCGACATTTTCGAATGTCATTTTGTAAATTGTAATTACACCAAGTCCAAAGATGTAATATTTTCAAAACAAATTACACTTTGACTTTGGTCAAAGTTAGGTGAGATTTCCTAAAATCGCTCACCTAACTCTCCCTAATTTTCTCAATCTCTTTCCTTCTTTTGCTCATCCCTCTTTCTATATAATGTGAGGGATTCTCATTGTAAATTATCTTTTAGCTTTTGCAACGAAGTGCTGCCCTTTTGTAAGCAAATTTGTGAAACTTTGCGTTCATGCTTTGTGAATGAGATTCAATCAATAAAGAAAAGGATTGCAAGCCAAACTTTGTTGGATTCGATACTTTTGTAAGTTGATTGATTTGGTAGTGATTAGTTCGAGGAATCTGAAAGACTCTAAGTAGTTGATGTAAACTTTGTGTTACATTCGTTATTTAGATTGCATTGTATTTCTTTTATCATTGGTTGAATGATCTATAAGACTTTGCGCTTATAATCATTCATGCTCATGCATGTTCTTGTTGAATAATCTACAAGACTTTGTGCTTGTAATTATTCATACTATTGGATACTTTTGTCGAAAGATGTACAAGACTTTGTGCTTGTAATCGTTCATGCTATTGGATACTTTTGTTGGATGATCTACAAGACTTTGCGCTTGTAATCGTTCATGCTGTTCGAAGAATTGTTGCGTCTAAGAAGACTTTGTGCTTCTAACGTAGCAAACGGTACGTTTATGCAGATCCAACATTGATAAAGCTATGGAACGACTTTGTGCCTTCGTGAGCTTTCCCTTTTTATTTTCTTTGTTTATTGTTAATTACTTCTGGTATCTCTACGCTTCGCTTTGTGAGATAGAGATATTGGCATTACTGCTAGTTGTTCGTTTCAAGTTATCAAGAATTCGGAACTTCCAACACGTGAAGCATTGTAAACATCTTCTCTGAAAAAAGAGAGAAGGATGAATGTAACACACCCCCCCCCACTCCGTGAATTTCGTGTACATTTTGTAATTACTTGTGTGATTTACTATTGTTTCTCTTAGCAGTAAGAAGGGCGCCTCCCCTTTCCGAGAGGAGAGATTCACATCTCACATAGTTGTGGCTAAAGTCCAAGTTGTGTAATCTGTTGAAAGTTGATTACATAATTTTCACCCAACATAATCTAGAGCACAAGACAATTTAGCACATCATCACTAGATAAATGATTTTTGGGCTTATTTAACTGAAGGAAATCCTATGACAATACACTTGCATTTTCCAGCTAAATATAGAGACTAAACAATAAAACTACACTCAAATTTAATAGATTGATACATAAAAACATGATTGCTTTGGTAAAGTAAATGAAGGACTTAGTACAAAGTCATTATATTTAATTTTGAAAAAACATAAAATACAAAGCTTGCAAATTTGGTAGAAGCTATGAATATACCTCAACACATAACATGTGATGAACCTTGCTCAAACTGACCTCAATTTGCTTCAATTTGCAGCCTTGAAATTACGTCAAACAGTTTGTATGCAATGGTCTAAGTTGCTGGTATGAAGTTTCAGATTGTTGTGTGATGCAAGAATTAATGCCAAAATGATTTTGAAAGCTTGAAATAACTTCTACAACTACTATGCAAGCTTCTAAATGTAATACAATGCTCTTTTGTAATTTTAAATGCATACTAATGAGAAACTAAGCAAATAAAATGCATCTACAGCCAAGAGACATTTTGTCAAACACTTGGCATGCATACTCATAAGCCGATTACAAATGATTTTGAGTGCACAATAACAACTTCAATTGAGCAACTACTTATTTCTCCTTAATAGCAAATAATTGTTTCAATACAATGCTTGCTCAAATAGCCAAGACTCTTGGCAATATTACAATGATATGAATTATGGTAATTGCTGATATAAATGATCACCTACAGCTTCAACCTCTAACTTATAATATGCAATACTATCAAGAATGACTAATAGAAGAACCTGGGGGGAAGATGACACCTTGGATGGGAGCTGATGTTGAAATCAAATTCCAAGCAATATGTGCCTTCTTCAAGCCAAATCGAACCTCTTGACCAGTCGCCCCTGTTGCTGATGAAATGGCAAATATAAAATAATTCCCAACTCTTTGGCACTCCAAATTGCCTCCAATATAGTCGCCCTATCCTCTAGAGTCAAGCGCCACCTTCTCTTGATAAAATCGAACCCTATTAGAGCTCCTCCTTGCAAAATCGTGGCTCCAAGTATGCAGATTTAGACTGTAATTTTCTGATAATTAATATCAGAATCTCCTCCAATATATTTCGTCCTCCAATACATCAAAATGAGAAGAATCTAATCACCAAAATGATCTTCAATTTTGCTCCAAACCAAAATTGGCCTTTGGCCACAAATTTTGCTCAATTGAGAAGTTTGAAGTAACCTCTCCAATGGCTGCAACCCTTCAAAAGATATTTCACTTCCTCAGCTATGCTATCTATGGGAGTTATCATTCCCAAAGACACTAGACTGCAGAAGCCTTAGCTCCACAATGCTCATAAACAAGAAGACATCAAATGTTGGATGATTAGCAATGAGCTTCTCTTGACTATTTATTTTTTTCTCCCAATGGTCGGCCTCCTTCTAGAACTTTCCCAAGTCAACTTCTAGAAGGAATATTATAATATTATTTTATAATTTACATTTGCACTTTATAATAAAAATAATTATTCATAACATAAAGTGCAAACATATCATCACCTTATAACATGAGGTTTTTAAAATTAGAAACATATCAAGAAATCATTAGAACACCTCCATATGTAAACTGAATCTCAAAGAAGCCAACTTCCAACAAGGTAACTGCCAAGAAGACCATTTGAACATGCCGTATTAGCGTACGAGGGCCATTGATAGGCTAATCATGTTGATGAATCAATGACTAGCTAGAAGGGGACATTACATAACAAAATATATCAATGGACACTTAGAAGCAAGATAGGCATAATACATTTTATTGAGTGAATGCATTGAATTTTGGATTAACAATCACAAACACGAGCAATGAACAACAATTTCAGCAATATGTAGACTTGACATTACTATTAGAAATCTAAGTACAAACTAAGACTTATTTATAATATTTTAAAAAGCTATTGTATGTAAATAAATAAAAAGTAGCTACTACTTTTATTCTAAGAATAACTAAATTGCATGAAATGCAATTTTTATTACAAAATCCTAACCTCTAATAATAAAACTAAAACCATCCAACTTCAAATTAAGATGTAGATTGAATTTATTACAAACTATGTCTTAATGCTCACATCTCTCCTATAGCAAGAGACCTAAAATTAGCAAAATCTAAAAGTAGTGAAAGGCTAAAACTAGCAGGGGACTCTCATATAAAATAGATATTGCTAAAATTAGCGTGGGCTAAAATAGTTTCAGCTAAAATTAACAAATCCCAAAATATGCTCTTTTATTTGGAAAAGATCATGGCTAAAAACAGCAAAGTTGTTTAAGCACATGTTAAAAATAGACTTTTGGATAGGTGGATTTGGATAATTTTGATGATTTTGCAGCTTTTCCTCTAATCACGGAAAACCCTTTAAAAAACCTTGAAAACTTTGATTATTTTGTAGCTTTTCCTTTGATCATTAGTGCTTGTATTCAATGGTCTGATTAGCAGGAAATGATCATGGGTTTATTGCACAAATTTGCAAATTCATAGAATTGAAGGGAAAAACTTGTTTTTTTGTAATTAGGTGTGGAATATTGAAAATGATTAATGATGGCACCAAATGAATAATTTATAGAGTAGAGTAATTAATCTTCTACGGCCTGGTCACTTGTAATGTTGGAGTTTGTAATGTGCAAATTGATAACTAGCGATGGTGACTAAAGGAATTTGTGATTTAGACAAAATATCAAACTTGAGATTTTGGAGAGGATCTACAAGTTGGTGTTCGACTCCTACTAGGGTTTCATCAGCAAACATGGTGGAGGAGGCACAACCCTCATGGGGGTTTGATTTGAACTGCTCTCCATACCCCCATTTAGTGCCCTCTCCTCCTTTCCTTCCTTGCATATCTGGGTGTTTAATTTTCCGTTTGTGTTCTGGATTTTCTTTGTTTGTTCCTGGGCTTCCAAGCCCCTCGCTTGTGTGTGTTTTAATGGAGGGGGGTACGATCTCCCCTGCCCCTCTCGACGACATCCTTGAGGAAGAGGGTGAAATCAATAACCCTTGGTCAACCAAATCATTTCTTGATGTCGTTGTTGAGGATACCCCTGCCTGTGCTATGAACACTAAATTTTTTTGTGCAGGAGAAGGTGAAGGTCAAAACAATGAGAGAGTGGAAGGTAAGTTCCCTCCCAACACGGCTATAATTTCTCCCAATAAATAAATGCATCACACTGTTCTTAATGAAAGGACTAGATTGTCGAATGTTGCTATCTTTCTAGTTGTTGATTTGGAAAATTACCTGCAAGAAATTTTTTGGAAAATTGGCTTACAAATGTTTGGCATAAAAAACTCAACATTCAAGTCTCGCTTTTCAAATGATTTAGCAAGGGCTATTCCTAATATTTCTAAAATCTCATGAAATGCAAGGAAAAATTCTTAGTAAACCCTACTGGAGCATAGGGAAAAGTGTTTTTACGGAAATTTCTTGGTCCCATGGTGCCAATGGCAACGAAATCTTGGCCTTGTCGTCTCCCAAATTGTTGCTTGTCAAGTACATCCCTCATGACCTCTGGTTGTTTATCCCCCAAGTCTTAGAACCGTTTGGAAATGTCCTAAGGGTCGGTAAACCTAAGACCCTGCTCCCAGATATGAACACCTGCGCCCTTATATCACACCTTGCTGGTGTGGAATTGTCAGGAAATATTGGCATTCTCATGGATGATTCTCTACACCTCTGCCTAGTTGAATTCTTGGGTGGGATGGGGTCTTGCTATCTCTATAGGAGGGATGGGCACATTCACAAGAGTTGCCCCCTAATTAAGAGAAATTTTGGTCCCTTTTCAAATGTTTCACCTAATGAAGGGAATTTTCCCACCTGCCTCCTCTTCTACCCTAGAAAACACCGCCACCGCCTCAACTATGGATCTCAATGAAGTTGAAAGTTGCTCTCCCGCCCCCCTCTCTGTTTCAAGAAGTCAGCGTCTCCTTTGTCGCCTCCCCTTGGATTGTGTGACTGTATCTCCTCAACCCTCTGCGGCCTGCTCTCCCTTGCCGCCTCTATCTAGTGGCCAAGTACCTTCCTCTTCTCCCTATGCTCCTAATCCCTCTCCTTCCCATGGGTCTGCACCAACTCCTAGGCAAAAGAATGCTCAACAACTTGCATTAGATAAATTAAGGAAGAATGTTGAATTAAGAAAAAGTGATAATAAAGATTCCATGTTCCATGGAAATTGAATATGTTGTAATTGGGAATAAATTCTCAAGGAAAAATTGTGATCTCTTTCAAAAAACTGGGAAGGGTAACCTGATTATCCCCCCCCCCCCCTCCCCCTTGAGTTCTCACTCAGAATCCAGTGGAAAGGGAGATGATAACTCCGGCCACTCTAATGCCCTAGATTGGGACAAATCTGAAACCAAAAGCACCTCGCGAGTCAGGATTAATACAATGGAGAATCCCATCATCTTAGCATCGGATCACATTGAGGAGGGAGGGGGATAAGTAGGCCCCCCTGCCTAGTTTAAAATCTTTCCCTAACACTGACCCTGACATTATGAAAACTAAAACTAGGGAAGACTCAAATATAATTAAAACTGCTTCCAAGAGAGGGGATGTTGAAGCCCAGTCAGAGGAATCTTTGGATCACCTCGAAGGTGGTGACAATAGGTCACAACCCCTGAAAGAAAGTTTGGACTCACTCACATAAATGATTAGCAAGTGGGTTGTGGACAAGGTTGAGAGTGAAAAATGGCTTGAAAAAGTGTCTAACACACCAATTGACCCTATAGGGCCTCCTAGAGCCTCTGGTAGTAAGAAGACCCTGAAACTAAGGGTGAAAGTGCACAAGCTAGCCCCCCTGAATCTAGTGCTCACCTTGACAACTCTGGAAAAGATAAAGGTGACAAGGATGAACCTCAAGGTACTCCTAATGAGAAAATGCATGAGGGTGGTGTAGTCCCCCTCAAGGAACCCAAGAAAAGAGGCAGCAAGAAGAACAACTCCATCACGCTCAGTAAAAGTAGCATTGGTATCCTAAAAGGTAAGAGAAAGAAGAAAAGTATTGTCCTCACCATCCCCTCAACCAAAAGGTTGGAGGGTGAAGAGAAGGTACCTAAATATTTTGAGCTATTTAGGAATTCTAAAGAGACTACCACTGAAGAAACTAATGATGATGTTTAATTGCACCTCATGGAATGTTAGGGGACTTGAGTCGCTGATAGGAAGTATATTGTAAGAAGATATTTAAACTTGGAAAGAAACAAGGACTTTGTCCTTCTTCGAGCAGTTAAAGTGGTAGGGTTCTCCCTAGAGACCAACATGAAATTCATCTAGGGAGACTCTTCCCATATTACCACTCAGAATGAGAGGGGAAGAGGAGGCACTATCATCCTCATGTACAATAAATGGAAATAACACTTAACCAACTCTGGGGTCTCCCCATGCAATAGGGCTGTTTGGGAAACTTTTGAAAAAGGTGAGACCAAATTTGGTGTTTGCCCGGTATATACCCCAAACGACTACCTGGGCAGATCTAAGTCATGGAGTGGCTAAGTGACCTTTTGAATGTGCCTTGGATAGTAGGGGGTGACTTCAACATGGTGGAGGAAGGGGAGGACAAAAAAGGAGGGCTCAGTTTGGAGTGGAGAGGAAGTGAAAAGCATTATTGGCTAAGAGTGAAGACCAAGCTTAACCTGGTTGACCACCTTCAAGGTCTAAAAAGGGAAAGCAATGAAGTTTAGTTCACTTGGTGCAATGCCCAAAAGGGTGGAAGAAGAATATATTGTAGATTGGACAAATTTTACTCTAATAGAGACTTCTTTAGCTTTGAACCTCTCGGTGATGGAAATAAAGTGATGGTTTACCCTTACACCCTATCGGACCACCACCCAATCAAAGCCTGTATTGGGGTGAATGGTGGAAGGAGGAAAGCACCTAAGATGAGGGAAAACTTCATTCTGAACACAAATCTTCTAAAAGACCAAGATTGCATACAAGCCATATCCACCTTAAGGGAAATCAATAAATGGCTTCTCAAAGACTTAAACCCAAATGATAGGTAGAATCAAAATGTTAAAGGTTGGACAACTCTCTTCCAAACAGTTGGAAAAAAGAGAGTTTTGGACAAAAAAAGAGAGGAGAACTCTCTCCAGGATAAGCTTCTTAATGCTGAAAGTAGGATTCAAAAGGAACCTACCAATGTTGAATGCTATGACAAACTAAATAAAGCCAAGAATTCACTAAGAAAACTCCAGGAAAATAAATAAAAGGATTGAAGGTCAGAGCCAAACTTAACTAGCTGAATCATGGGGAAGAAGGCTCAAATTTTTTTTTAGATACATTAAGGAAAAAGGGATAAAAGAACAAATTGAACAAATCTGTCAAAATGGAGTTTCAATTACAACCAAGAAGACATCATGCAGCAATTCAACCTTTTTTACAAAGAGCTATTTCAATCTTAAGGAAATAGGGCAGAATGTGGCCAGGCTAGAGACATGGTTAGGAGACTAATACCAGCTAAGATCACCAAGGAAGATGCCACAGCCCTTTCAAGCAATATAACCAAGGCAAAAATAAAGAGAGCCATTGCCTCTATGAATAATGATAAGTCTCCTGGTATTGATGGTTTACCTGTTGAGTTCCATAAGACCTTCAGTGAGTGGATTTGTGAAGACTTGCACCAATTATATATGGAAGCAATCAGCAAAAGCTCCTCAGGAGAAGCTATAAAAAAGGTCTCTTTAAACTCCTTCCCAAAGGAGACAAAACACTGATAAAGAATTGGAGACCGATCACCCTTTTGAATGTATCATACAAAGTTCTAGCTAAGATTTTGGCCTTGAGGCTCACCAACATACTCCCAAATTTCATAAATAATACCCAAACAGGATTCATCAAGGGTACATATATCCTTGAGACTTTATCACAAGTTGGGAAGCTATGGATTGGGCAAGATGGTCTAACCAAAATGTTGCCATGCTCCTATTGGACTTTTTGAAGGCATATGACAGGGTTGAGTGGTCTTTCCTCAAAATGACACTTGAGGCATTTGGCTTTCCACTGGCTTTTTGCATTATGGTTGGCACTTTGCTAAGTGATGCTATTGCTTAGGTTGATGTGAATGGGTCACTCTCTGAAGTTTTTAACTTGGAAATATCAATCAGACAAGGGTGCCCCTTGGCCCTAACCTTATTTTTCATCGCCTCTAATGCCTTGCACTACTTACTAAGAGATGCTTGCAACTCCCCCAAAGAGAATGGTCTGATATTGCGAGATAAGATTGAAATCTGAAACATTCAATTTTCTGATGACACTGCCATCTTTATTGACCTATAAGAAGACAACTTGGTCAACCTTCTTGAAAAACTTAATCTTTTTTGTTTAGCCTCGGGTGCAAAAATATCTAGGATGAAGTCCATTATGCTTGGATGGATAGAAGCTCCACCTGATTGGCTTCTCAAATTTTATTTCCAATGGGGGGGCCTCAAAAGTAGGTGAGATATTTGGGGATCCCCTTCTCTATGAGCCCCAACCTAAAAGAGATGTGGTTGTGGATCAAAGCCAAGGTGGATAAGAAGATTGATAGCTGGAACAAGCAACACCTTTCTATTGCTGGTAGAATCTAAATCTGCCAAAAGATAATGTCATCTTACACCATTTACTTTGCTTCTGTTTGGTTCTTTAACAATTACCAAGTGCATGAAATCTAAAAGAAGATCAAATGCTTTCTATAGTTTGATGGAAGAGGTAAAAGAAAGATGCTCTCTATCAAGTGGAACTGGTGTTGTCTGGAGAAATCCAATGGAGGACTAGGGCTAAAAGACCTAAAAAAACATGGCATAGCTTTGGCAACCAAATGGATAATAAAATCCCTAGATGGGGATGAGGGAAGGTTCTAGTCAGAAATAATATCAAAGAGGCAGTTCCTAAGATGGCTAAGACTTGGAAATCCCTACCTTTTAGTGATCTACTTATTACCAAGCATCCAATTGTTCTTGTAGAGTCAATGGTCTTCAAGAGCATATGGAAAGCCTGGGAGTTGGTTAGAGGGAGTGTTAAATCTCCTTTATTTGTTTACCACAATCAAAACCTTGTCAATTCTAGTAGATCTATCTGGTGGAATCTATAGCACAATGGGAAGGCATTGGCCCTTCTATAGGGCTACTTTGCAAAGAAATGGCACCAAGCTGGTATCAAGACGTTCAGTAACATCCTAAGGGATGGAAGAGTAGGTTATTGGGATCAACTTAGAGAGGATCTTAACCTCTCTCCAACTACAGGACCTACTCAGTCAACAAAGACACTTGCAAACAAATCAATCTAGGCTCCAATTCCAAGGGTGGGGACCCTCTCCCCTCTAACTTTGTTTGGCAAGACTCCTCTCCTCTCAAGGAAGTCAAAACTAAAACTATTTATAAGAATCTTGTCAGTCCCAACCCACCCTCTAAGCATCTTAATAATTCCTAGAAGATTAATCTTGATGGAAAGTCTTGGAAAAAAGTTTTTACTGCAATCTGGTACAATGGTGTGGATGCTAAAAAAAACTTGTTTTAGGTGGATTTTGCTGTTACAGAAATTGCTTTATAAAATGAATTATTCTGACATAGACATTTGCAACCTGTGCAGGGTGCTTGAAACTATCAATCACATTTTCTTTGACTGTTTTATTGCTAATGAGATTTGGAAAATATTTTGTAATGAGCAGGAAATCTCGAATGTTAGTGGGAAAGTTAATTGGAAAAAGGTCATGTTGAATTATGATAATAATCTTAGCAAGGAATTGCATTTGTTTTGGCTTTCTCTTTCTACTGAAATCATGTGGTTCATTTGGAAGGCAAGGAATGAGGACAAATTTAGTGGGTGTCGGAGGGTTCTTATTGAGTCTTTGAAAAGACTCACATTTTTTAATGTTGCCATGCAAGTTGTGGCCACCATGGAGATAGAAGAAGGCAAGTTCCTGAGATTACTAAAAGATGGGATAGTCTTGGTTAACTAACATGAGGTCAAGTTTGGGCCTTCATGGCAATAGGGGTAGCCAAGCTTGGCTATCTTCATGAAAGATCTAGAGGCATTTCAAAAAGATTTTAATGATAAAGCTGCTACTGTAATGTCCCCTTCTCGAGCATGACTTCTTCTGATTTACCGTTGGCCTATTCTGGAGACCCGTAGGCTTCTCGGTGGTGAAATTAGGGTTTCTTGGCTGGTGGTTTCTTGTGCTCACGGATTGGCGTTTGAATTGCGGATTCCTTCTGGGTTTTTCGTGAGCTTTCCGGTGATGTGTTCGTTTTGGCATTCTGAGCACTTTCACGAATTTACTATTTTTAGTAAATTCTATTTCTGGCAGTGGTCTTGTTGGTCTCGGCTCGATTAACCTTCTACTTCAGTTGTTCAGTTGGTTTTGCTCAATTTCGGCTTCGGGGCTCGTTTGGTGAGATAAGTTGAATTAATTTTAATAAAGGCATGTTTAATGTTATATTTTGCTGTTGACCCCCTTAGCCTAGTGTTGGAACTTAAGTTGTTTTTAAAAGGTGGCTTTTGAAGGGGTGGCGCCCCATGAAGATTATTTTATATTTTTCTAATGTCAAAAATCAATGTTGGAGAAAGGGACGCCCATCTAGGAGTTATTTGTAATTTTTAAAAGATAAAATTGCTTAAGGCAAAAAGGACGCCACTTTTGGAGGGAAGAGGAGTTACTCAAATTTGAAATGCTGGGTTTCTAGAAGCTTCTGGACAATCATCTCAAGTCTTTAAAAGGAGGTCTTGGTCTTCAGTTTCATCATCCAACTTCTTGAGTAAAGTTATGCTGCCGAAATGGTGAGAGGATTGCTTCGGGGAATGAATGCCTCCTAGCTTGGCTCGACTTCGTGCTTGTGAGACAGCACCTAGTGGAGATATTTCTTGTGTTTGAGTGCATTTTGTAGTGAGGTATGCTTTGTTGAGAGTTTTTGCATTGGTAGTTCAGTTATTTGCATTTTCATGTCATTTTCAGAGGTTGCTGAGTTCATAGCTGATTGTCATTTTCACTTATAATTCAAAAATACAAAAAGATTTCATTCTGGGTACTTTACATTCTGACTTGTCTTGGTAGGGCGCCATTTTCTGTCAAGTTTCATAATTTTTAAGTAAGTGTGGATTTTTATTGAGAGAAATCGCCCTTCTCAAGGGGGCCGTACATTTTGTACTTGCATTGGAGTTGAGATAAAATTAAGTTCTGCAGGTTGGGTCAGTTTTCTAGTTCTCACTTGGGCGCCTTGATCATAGAGGGCTGTTGCTTTTCATTTGGGGTCAATCGGTTGAGAGATGTGAGAGTTGTGATCATTTCCATTAATTCTGTGTTGCTGTTTACCAGTTTCTGACTTTGTGACAGTCATATCAGTCCGCATTTTGAGTGATTCTTGTGTTGGAAAGTGATAGGAATCTTTGGGAAAACATTGAGAAAGACTTACTTATCATTGCTACGGTTAAAGAGCTCTATTTACTTGATATTGCAAGCAA
>VDFB02112427.1:0-17230 GCA_007258455.2 Sequoia sempervirens | reverse complement strand
TGAGGTCTTGTGTTACGCTGGGGCATCCTTGTGTGCTTGTGGTTATCCCAATACCTGGCCTGACCAAAGTCACCATGACTTTGGGGTGTTGGGATAGCCTTCTTGTTTGTTACGTTTGTTTTATGCATTAGACACTAACCCGCCTTGGTTCTTCATACCTTGGCGTCTTGTGTCTTATGCTATAGCAAAAATCAGTGCTCCGACGATGGAAAATTGCATTTAGATTGCATTTCATCCTTCATCACACTCCCCTCCCAAACTTCCATCACATTGCATCATCTTCTTCAACCCCCCTTGCATCATCTCATCCATTTCGAGAGCCCACCCGTGTTCTCATGAACCCGCATGTCCTCTCGAGGGGGCATCCTTCATCCCTAACTTTCATCTTTTCCCCCATCATCTTCCTTCCTAGTCACTTCTTTGAATGACTGGGGCATCTTTTCCAATCTAACCATCTTCTTCTAAGTTCTATGTTTTAATATTCTTTGAAATGATGCTACTTCGTAACACCATCTCAAAGAGGGGCAAAATGTAGATGTCTAAATTTGGACAATTAATTTATCCAAATTCATCCCCTTTCGTCTTATTTTCGTTAATTAAGTAATACTATTATTATTTAATTAATAGCTTTAATTCTGCCAAATCCCTAAGGTATTTAATCAATAATACCTTATCTCTTTAATCCTCCTTCCATCAATTGAATTAAATAAATATCACATTTATTTAATTCCCCCTCATGTCACATCCTCCATCATTTTATCTTATCTTAATCCTTCTTCTAATCCCATCATTAGGATGTGCACACATGTCTAACTTTTTGATTAGAGGTGTCACATCCTCCAACTTTTGCAAGTTGGCCTCTAATCTCTCTTTTTTAGCCACCTAACCATCCTCTTAACTCTTCACTAACTAGCCTAATCAACCTCTCAAGGAATTTTTTAATTCCTTTTATCCTTCCAAGGAATATTAAATTCATTTTTCTCTTCCCATGTAATCTTTTGACTTGTCACATCAAGTCACATGTGAGATCTAACCCTCTTTCTAATTTTCATTAATCAATCTTAATCAAGTACTTGCACAACTTAATCACTTAATTGAGTCAACCCTCATTAAATTCTTTTCTTTTTTGACAAGGCATCTCCCTTCCCATGTGAATTTTAATTCACCTTTTAATCCCCTTAAGGCACCCAAAAGGAATTTTAATTCCTTCAATTTCTTTCCACATGTCCTTCACTTATTCTTTATTCTTTTCCCATCTCCCCATGAGAATATTTTGAGGAATTTTAATTCCTCACATGTCCTTCTCTCTCTCCCACATGGGGACAAGTACCTCCTCTCTTTATGAGGAGATCTGTCCAATCCCAAGGTACTTCTTTGTACCCCTATGTCATGTACCAACTCTTCCAATTCTCATGTCCACTTCACCTTTTAGGATAGAATCACTTGTTACATGTCATATGAGGCTTGTGAGTTTTCTTGAACTCACCTTAGCCCTACATCTTGATACATTTTGTGGCTCAATCTTGATCATCCATTTCCCCTAGGAATTCCTCACAAAATCCCATAAATACCCCCTCTTTTCTCTCATTTGGAAGGAGATCATTTTGCTAGCTAAACTCTTGCAATTTTGCTTCTCAATTTATACTTAGCCATTTTTTTGTTTTCATCCACTTGCACTCATCCTCACAACATCATTTAGCTTGCATCTACTTTCCATCCAAGGAGCATACACATCAAAGATCGAAGGGCCAACCAAAGGATCGATTTGATGCAAGGTATAGAGTTCCATTTTGTTGTTTTTACTTTGTGTTGTTTCCAACTTAGGCTAATCTTGAGGTGTAGGTTGTTTTAGTGTTTATTTGCACTCTTTTACTTGTTGCTTGCTTCTTTCTAACGCTCACATTCATCTATCACACTACCATCCTTGCATTTTTTCAAGTTTGAAATGAGGAATCTTGGAATCTTTGACTAGTGACACATGTCTCTAACGTTAGGTTCCAAAAGTAATGGCCCCTCCCACCCTTGCAGCAACACAAACTCTCTCGTTTGCTCTCATTTTGGGGATTCTCTTATTTGAAATTCCCTCTCTCTCTCACTTTCACTTCATTCTCTTCTCAATCTTTCTTTTACGAAGAAGCTCTCTCAGACTAAGGTCCCTCCAACAACCAAAGCTCTCTTGCAAGCATTCAATGGTGCATCCATTATCTCAAGAGGGGGTCATGATATGTTGGTAACACTCTCTTGATTCTTCTTTATTTGTGAATAGATAACTTGCTACTTTTCTATCTTGTGAGATGGGTTCTCCTCCTTGAGCGGGGTTTGCTTTTATCACTTTGTATTTATTTATTTTTTCCACTTTTCTCTATCTATTTGGCTATCTGTGGAGGTGGGAACACCAAAACATGGGGTTTGACTACAGCACGCCCTGAAATAGCCCCAACATTTTTCCTCATTCATCTTGTGTGTAGTTTGTCTAAGTGAAGATTCCATGAAGATCTCAAATAAAGGACCTTTTGTAAGTTGGTTCTCCATCCCCTTGAGTATTTCTAGCATTTTCTTTCTTTTTGTCAATCTAGTTGAATAAATGAATCTCAAATCTGAGCTAGTTAGTAGGTATGTGGTATTTTTGTCTAAGGGTTGAGCACTCCACCCATTCAAGATGCCAACATTCCTTTAGGACCCCAGTGTGTCATGTTGGAATCCCAATCCCACATTGTTGTCCTCTGGCAGAGAGTCACTACTTTGTGACAAAGATCTTGGTATCCTACTCTTTTGGTTTTGAAAGCCATTTTTCTGATCACTTTATCTAATATTCTACCTTTAGGCTATTCCTTGCAATTTCTAGACATTCTATCTTCTAGTCCTATTAAGTGAAACACAATGTAATTTAGGGAAGTTCATTCCCAGGGATTATCTCGGAAAGCAAGAGACTTGTGAGTAGTGAATCCCCCTTCTTTACATTTTGGTGAACCCAACATGAAACATGTCAGATCTTTTTCTGCAATGTTTTAATGTCTATAATAATGCTTTTTCTAAGGAGTATTTTAATATACTACATGATGCTTTGGATGATTTCTTAGAAGCATGTTTTCTTATCCATAGATCTCCTAAACAAACTTCCTCATCCAAAACACCTACTTCCTCATCATAAGCTGAGAAGTCGATGAACATTATTGTAGTCTCTTTGGCTCCTCCAAAGCCTAACAAAGCCATTATTTACTTGAATCTAGATAGTCCTTCACCTATGAGAATTAATTATATTTATGGGGTCCCATATCATAATGACTCAATGGATTTGTATGCAAGTTTTATAAAAGTTGTAGACTCTTCCCAAAATGTCGCAAGGCACACATATAACAATAAAAGAAATCAACAAGATTTGAATCAAGAATCTTCTGTACCTTCTTCTCAACCTAATCTATTTCCTAATTCTTTACCACCTTCTCAACCAAGTCTTCCTTTGACACCTAAACTCGTAACTAAAGAACCTGGTGATTATGATCTTGTCGAGAAACTTCATGTTACTCCGATCAAGATCTCACTTTGGGATTTTCTTTAGACTGTGCTAGTTTATCAAGGTATCCTTTAGGAAGCCTTGCAAAATATCCTCTTACTTGCCTCCACTAAATTGATAGATGTTAATGCATTGATGGCTCATATTCATGTGTATTCATTGAATATCATGTTCTATCCGCCATAACTTCTGCCCTTAGATGTGCAGAAACAAGCGACCCCTTTAATGATTATAGTTGGTGTTAATAACATTGGTATTAGGTGTACCCTTTTTGACACCAGTTTGGCTCTAAATGTTTGTGGTATGGATCTCTTACCTAAAATTAGGGTTGAATCATCTTCTTTAGTTGCTTCTTGTTTGTACATTCATGGATTCAATAATGTTGGTTGTGAAGCCCTACGCACAATAATCTTGCCTTTGTGGTTGGGACACGTTACCTTACCCACTCTAGTTTATGTGATGCCAGGCCCCTTACCTTATAATTTTATTATGGGAAGACCTTCAATTCATGCTATGGGAGTCATGACTTCTACTTTGTATTGTTCCCTAAAGTTTGTAGCTAATAATCAAGTGGTTACTTTCAAGGTTCATCCTGAAGCTCTCCACCTTTGTGCATTGGTAGTTTTTGGCTGAGCCTCAGTTGTTTCCACTCTTAAGAATTGCATTCCATTGCTAACCTCTAATGAATTGACATGTTCTTCCACGGTGAGATCTATAGAGACTACCTGAGAAACCAATTTCCCTAAAGAGGAACAACTAAAAGAAAAAAGTCCTAAGTCTTCCCTATTTGCTTCTTCTTCTAAATCAAATGCATGTCTCGGTGATGATTGGGGATATTTGAAGTTTTCCTAATTCTTTATCAGATAATATAAATTGAACCCCATCCACCTTGGCCTTCCAATAACTTCGAGTACCTCCATTAAGAAAGTTGATTATCCTCCTATTAAGAAGGAGAGTTACGATCCTATTCAGGACCCCATCTATTCCCCTATCGAGGAGGGTAACTTTGCTTCTACTAAGAAGGCCAATGTTTGTAATATCAATGAGAAGGATGGTTGTTGTCTCATAGATGGGTTTAACACCTGTTGGTGTAATGACACTCTTTATGTATAACCGCCTTCCTCCGAAGCTTTACATACATGTTATGGTGGCCCTAGATATAAGATTGTTTCTAAATATGGCTATGGGTGTAAAGGTATTGGGCATATCGAACAAGGAATTTAGGTCCCTATCCGAGACAGGCCTCATAAGCATCACTTGGGACTGGGATTCTCTCTTGAACAATCTAAGCAAAAACCATGATGGAGTGTTAATATGATTTCAACTAAACCTCTCAATTTATTCCATCCTGAATTGATCGAGGATAAGGTAGGATCTGATGAAGTTCCTCTAGATGTCTTCCCTTTAAAGGAAGCACTAGAAGAATTATTAGGTGCCTACTCCCACCTGCCTCCTTTTCACCATAAGCGGTTATTCATGTATTGCTTGCATAAAAAAGAATACTTTTCAAAGTTTATCTTAAATATGGATGAGGAGGCTCCTCTATCTAATGTGGATGAAGGTGTTCTTGTACCTCACCCTGAAGACCATAGTTCCCTCCTCAAGGGGGATACTATTAAGGTCTCCATGGATTCTAAATCCTCCAAAAAGGTGATTAATATTGGAAAGTGCCTTTCTCTAGAAGAAGCTGAGGAATACTTTGATCTATTACATTCTTATCCAGATATATTTGCTTGTTCATACGAGGATATGCCTAGTATTAATGATTCCATAGTGGTCCACATTATTGTCTTATTTCCTGATGTGAAGCTTGTGAAACAAAATATCTGAAAGATGAATCCCAAGGTTGCATTGTTGGTTAAGATTGATATAGAGAAGTTACTAAAAGTAGGCTTTATCCATCCTATCACCTATTCACCTTGGATCTTGAATATCATTGCCTTTAGAAAACCTAATGGCCTTATTTGTGTGTGCATTGAATTTTGTGATCTTAATAAGGCTTATCTTAAGGATGACTCTTCATTACCTAATATTGATATGATTGTAGACTCGACTGCAGGCTATGCCTTGTTGTCCTTCATGGATGGCTTCTCAAGCTATAACCAGATTCATATTAACCTAGAAGATTAGTATAAGACAGCCTTCACTACCCCTTGGGGTACCCTATGCTATGTGGTCATGTAAGTTGGGTTAAAGAATGTAGGTGTGACTTACCAACAGGCAAAGACCCTAATCTTTCATAATTTCATTCAAAAAATTCTAGAAGACTATGTTGATGACATCTTCGCGAAACCAATAACTCATCAAGATCATGTAGGGAACCTTCTTCTTATCTTTGAAAGGCTCCAACTCTATAAAATGAGGTTGAATCCTCTTAAGTGTGTCTTTGGTGTAGATGTAAGAAATTTTTAGGATTTATAGTTTCAAATCATGGAATCGAGATCAACACTAATAAGATCGATGCAGTTGTTAACATGTGTTACATCCCTAACTTTAACTCTGTTTTACTTTTTACTTTTGAAGTAATTAGTAGATGATTAAGCATGATTCAATGATTAGATGTTTAGCAAAAATGTCTAGAGAAATCAATGTTTTCTTCAGTTACGTTTATTTCACTAAAATTGAAATGTGTTTAAAAGTTGTCAATATGTGTTGATTTCATAAGGATTATGAAATGATTAATGATACGTCAATCTCAAGTTAGTGTTTGCAAGATTGCATTCAGGAATCAGGTTTCTAGCCTCCAAGAAAGGGAGGGAGAGCATCATTGGAGAGAAGAGTATAGATACAAGGAATATAACGGGTTGTCACCATCTTAAGTCATGTGTTGGTGTTAATTAGCAAACTTAGTTGAGTCAAGTAGGTGGTACTCAACCTTTGGGCGTAAGTCAATATTTCTATTCGACTATTGTTGAATTATGTTAAGGAAAGTTTGACTGTCGATAAGGACTAATCGATAGTCATTAGTTCTCATGTGTTTGAATGGATATACTCAAAAGGGAGTAAATGCATATATATGCTAGTTTATATGTTTTTGATATATACACAAGATTGCGAGGGGGACAATACCTCAACCCCAATCACACACCTTGTCAAATGAATTATAAGGACATACAATCATTACGATGATATATGTTTATATATATTTAATTTGTATTAAGCTGAAGTATGAGTTTATCTTTTTCTAAATTGAAGTGAGCTTTCAAGAGGGTATTTTTTATAATTGAAAGATATTGTAAAACTTGGAGAAGTTGGAACAAAAGTTACACGTTAACACTTATGTATATATAAATATAACTGTATGCATATAAATACCAGAGAAATAAGATAATAAATTCTTGAACTTATATACTTATACATTTCCTAGGTAGGTTATAAATATAAGCTATCTAATAGTTGCATGCTTAGTAAAGCATGACAACATTTATATATTTGTCAGTGCTATTAGGTGAAATGTGGGTTAGCACACCAATAGAGTGGACAACCACCTTATATTTCACTACCTTTTCTTAACGTAAAATATTTAATACTTAGTAAAGTACGCATGAGGTTTGTTTAATTCTTATTGGTGGTGTAGCTTTGGTATTTGTGTAAGCTCGACCCTCGTTATAGAGGAGCACGTTTCTATTATATTATAAGTTAATATATCAAGTTTGATCTGCTTTAAGACTTAGTGGACTGCATCGTGCTTGCTACCGTGGCTTCAATCCCATGATTGTAGCGCTGCCCATCACTTCTTATTTCTACAAATAGTAAACCAACTTAAGCTTCTAGGAAGTGATGAATGAACCTTTCGAGAGGGAAAGAAGAAAAAAGAAATATATTCAGTTATCTTCTTATAACGGTTTTGGGGGGGGAGCGTAGGAAGAGGGGATTCTAGAAAGGCAGAAGAAGTTTCTTTACTCGAGGGGGAAGTTATTTGCTTGGTAGTTTTTGAATGCATCTGGAAGATATACATTTTGGTACATATCATGCATGGAGGGGGTCCCTAAGATCATTCAAATGGGGGGTGCAAATGGAGATAGGAATCTCATGCACAGTGGGGAAGACACTTAATGTTGTCTCGTATCACAAGAAGGCTGTCACAGACTGGAGGAGCCAGCAAAGTGTAACATATGAGTATATTTGGGACAATTGCTCAGGTATGAATTGGCCTTATTACCCTGTGTGTTCGCCATAAACTCCTGTAGCTTAAGCTTCATTTCAAAATGGAAATTCCTAAGAGATATGAAGTCTCTAAGACAAGTGTAAAGTCTTGAATAAATGAAAAATCGAGTGCCTTCATCTATATTGATATACATATTGAGCTTTAAATTCTGTTCGACACTAATATTTAAATTCATTATATCATTCTTCAAATTATTTCTAGTATGGTTAATGGTAACCAGAGATGAATATCTCATTAGAGTGCCTATGCAATAATAAAGATATTCAGTTGGCTCTGCCTTCCAAACACAAGAATAAGGTATGAAAAGTTGACAAGCTTGTGCTTGAAATCCATTCATCCAGAGCAATATAGAGATATTGATCTCATTTGGAATATCCAGGATTGGAGATATGATAACATTTAAAGAATTTAACAACTATGTTTTAGAATATTCGAAGTATTGAGGAAACTCTGATACGAGTTCATAAATCATTTAAGATGAAAGATAGTGAACATTGGATTATCAATAGGATTGTAAGTATTGTTATGTGAATAAAACTTTTAGGTTTATTCGATTGATGTTAGTCAAAGAATGGTTATTTTATAGCATATTCATATTCCTAGAATAATGAGGGTTTGTATAGCACCTAAGAGGTCTAGAGAAAGCTAGAGTGCACTATACTTATGTTGTATTATCTCATATTATTGAATTTGGATTTTAAGATGGTAATGGGAAAATAAGGAAAATGGAATTAGATCCTTAGTCGATGTTAAAGACTAGGATAAATCCATAGGAAAATCTTGCTAGTCCTCTCAAGGGACTTCTTGGTGAGATAATATCATCACGATATTGATGCAAGGAGGATACAACACAGATAAATGTTTCTTGTAGGGATTAAGATTCCTCTCGTCAAATTTCCTTGAAATACATGCTTAAGGAAATAGGTGATCCAAGAATGTGGAACCCTAGATAGCCTTGATAGAATTGGTTGCTTATGTTATGGTTCTCAAGAGAAAGAGAGATCTTGACAATGTAATGATATGGATCTTGTAGTCTTTATTGAACTTATTTTAGAACTATGTGTACAAAGGAATTTCGTTATTCCAATACTTGGTATCAATGTCGTAACCAACTTCGAGAAGGGGATGTTGGGAGACCGAAACTTAACCTTCATGTCTATTGTACTTGAGATTGTTGTTATAGGTATATGCGACATACTTATATAAAGGATGATAATATACCCTATCCTTATTTGAATGAGAATAAAATTGAGTAGACAAGGAAGTTGGAAGCAATTTATTGTCTCTTACGAATCTAACCTATTAAGGTTGAAGGATTGAACTTAGTCAGGTACTAGCCATCAGAGGTGATGACACTCATTAATATATATATATCAATGAGGATATTCCTCAGATATCATGCTTATTCATGTTATAAGAAATGTGAATTTGAGAAATGCTAAGTCATCTGGGTAGACTAGAAGTAATTGCTCTTATGTTTTGCTTCGTTAATGCTATTATCTTTGGAGAACAAGGATGTTTGATATTTCCATGTATTGGGTTAGAGAAGCTAAACCCTAGTATTGAAACAAGGTGGATATAGGAAATACGTAACGCTTATGTCAAATATGACATTGTATATATGTATGTATATTGATTGACAATGAAAGGTCGATAAACCATAGAACAAGGCAGGAAGTCTTTATAATACCTTAAGAGATTCTACGATAATGTCGAAACTCGATTTAACACATCAAGATGTTGGGTATTGAATCTTGAGAGTAAAATAACAGGAAGTCATAAACCCTAGATATTGCAAGGATGCAATAAGGGACTTTTAAAAGTTTGAAATCCTTAAGACTTTACATTGATTGAATATCCTAGATTAAGGATTAGTTCTAAGTCAGATTGGCTAGAATGAATTTTCTATACAAACTATTTTGTGTCTAGAGTACCAAATAAAGTAAGTAATCTATAGGATGAGACAGTTCCAAGTCGAGTCAGAGGTGTGTGTCTAGATGGCATGACCAATCAGAATGATCATGCTTAGCTAGAATGGATCTAGAGTTGTATGGTCGATTGATTTTTGTAGGACATATCCCTAGGACTCAGATGGAGAAACTAGATAGTTCCTTATATCTATACTCTTCGAGAAGGGCCGGGTCACTTCCAGTTAGGAAGTGTGCAGGGGACCACTTGAGTCTATGGTTGGAGGAAAAGCACTCAAATGATGCTCTCCCTCTGTATCAGAAGACTGATGAGTCTTGTGAAGATCGATATCAACATTCTAGATGCAGTGAACTCCATGTTATGATTTATGACAGTCAACCTATGAGGTAAAACTATTATTTATGCTAAGTGTATTTTATGTGATATAAATGAAAAGTGTAAGGAATTCTCTTGATTCTAGTTACGATTACATATGACTTCAAGTTGGATTTATCTGGAGAAGTTGTGCTTTATTCTTGTGCTTATGTAATTGAGGGGATTTTTTTATTTTTTTATTTAAATTATAGCATTTTAAGGTGCGTTTAGATATACAAGTAAATTTAAAAGGATTACTTAGTATTAAGAAGAGGATTGTTACAACATGCCTCCACCTAAAAACATGATCTCTCACTTACTTGATTTTTTCAGAAGATTCAAGCAATTGGTAAGATTCATGTCTGGGTTAGCTAACCATACCCTTCCTTTCACAATCTTATTATTGAAGAAAGATGTTCATTTCATATCGGATGATGAGTTCTTTTGAATCAATCCAAAAGTTATCGGCAAAATCATCTCATCCTAATGTCGACTATGCGAGGATAGACCCTTTCTGTTACGATGTGCCCACATCACCTTATGCTTTAGTGAATTTTCTCTTAGTCGATGATGATGATAAGAGATTGGTCTATTACATTAGTGGTATCCTTCACTGCTAGTGGAGAAGTGATTTCTCTCTCATCTTTACAATGTAGAAGAAAAGGCATTACCTTTTTCATACTAAAACTCATGTCATTGTAAAAAGTGATCATTTGAAGCACTTGCTCACTAGAACTGACCTTGTCGGAATGTTGGCAAAATGGGTAATGTTGCTTTCTGAGTTTTACATAAATTTCATAACCCAGACATTGATAAAGGATCAAGCAGTTGTTAATAAATTAGTAGAAGCTCCCTCGTCTCACTCCTTCCCTTGTCTAGACCTATTTCTCGATGAGGATATCTTTTTAATTAGTAATGATCTTGTATGAGAGATGTATTTCAATGGATCAAGATGTTAGACCAGCTTTGGGGTAGGTGCAGTCTTAATCTTTCCTGAGGGTAAGCCAATCTCTTTCTCCTTTCGATTGGAATTTCACTACACTAATAACATCGTTGAGTATGAAGCCCTTATTGCTAGCTTGTATGCTATGATTTCCTTAAACATAAAAAATATTTGCATACATGGCAACTCTGAACTTATTTTGAATCAAATTATGTGGATGTATCAAGCTAAGAAAAGTAAATTATCTCAATATAAAGATTTGGATTTTTCCTTGATCGATTATCTTTGTTCACAATAGAAATTGTTACTAGGAGAGAAAATTGACATGTAAATGCCATGGTGAGTGCTACCTCCCTAGTAGCCTTGGATAAGGACATAAAATAATACCACTTTGTGGTTCACATTATTCACTCTCCTGCTATTTTTTATCAACTTGAATTTGATGCTCTCCTGTGTCCTCACGTAGACTCAAAGGAATGGTACTCCAACATTTACAACTATCTCAAGACTGGAAATTTTCCTAATAGTGCAATGAAAAATGATCACACTTGTATATGAAAACTTTCAATCTTCTATGTTGTACTATTGGATTTCCTTTATAAGAAATCCTATAATGGTATTCTCCTTCATTTCCTCACTAAAGTGGAAATACCGCTTGCCCTTAAGGAAGCCCATATGGATTTTGGGGGTGGACATTTTGGTGGTAAATCCCTAGTGCAAAAATTGATCTTCATGGGATACTTTTGGAAGATGATGGAAAAATATTCCTTTGGCTTTGTCAAGAAGTGTCTGTAGTTTCAATAACATAGTTTTTTTATTCACGCACCTACTCAAGAGCTTCAAAATCAAAACTCTCCCTAGCCATTCAAAAAATTAGGGTTGGATATTATTGGAAAGGTATCACCTCCTTCTAAAGGAAATGTCTTTATTATCACCGCTATTAATTACTTAACAAAATGGGTTGAAGCTATTCCACTTTAACCCATAAATGTTGAATCCATCAATAGCTTTCTTCTAAAGAATATCATTTCTTGCTTCAGATTTCCTTCTACCTTTGTTTCCTAAAATGGTACACCATTTAAGAACAAAGAGATGAGGCAATTCTTGGAGATGTTTCATTTTTAGAATAGATTCTCTACACCTTACTATCCTTAGTCCAATGTCCAAGCTGAAGTGTCTAATAAAACTCTTAAGCTCATTCTTTAGAAAATAGTAAATAAACATGGTAAAGATTGGTATACTAAGTTAGCATATGCTTTGTGGGCCTACCGCACAAGTGTTCTTGCGATGACGTAAACGATGCCTTACAACCTTGTTTATGGGACTATCATGCCTTTGGAGTTGAAAATTTTTTCTTTACAGATTTACCTTAAAGGGTTAATTGATGATAAAAATTACCAGTCTAATCATTTGCATCAGGTTGATTTTCTCGATGAGCGTTGATTCTAGGCCCTCAATCACCTTAAAGCTTATCAACAATCACTATCTAGGAAATATAATCAAGGTGTTCTTTCTAGAACTTTCGAGGTAGGTGACCTAGTTCTATATGAGAATAAGAGAAATGGGTATGTGTAGGATCATGATGGGCCAAAAAATGGTGATATGATGGGTATGTGTAGGGAATGTGGCTGATGACTTTTTTTTTACCCAAAATTGATGAAACGAAAAAGGGTTTTTAAAGGAGATTCTCAACCTTCCACCAATATAAATTATGCTTTCCTTTCGATTTAATAAATAATTATTATTCATTTTCTATTTGAATTACAACTAAAGTCTTGATTGATACGCTGATTGAAAAAAATCTATAGCTTTCAAACTGTATCACATTTTTTGAATCTGAAACATGTGTCACATTCTATACTTTGCATACTATAGGATTAAAAAAAATGAATTTCATCAAGTTTTGACCAAGTTAAGGTGGCTAGACATACAAGTTTTTTATATTTTTTAAAAGTTGTAATAAAAAATTCATAATTAATTATTTACTTGGAGAAAAATTACAAAAAGATATGCATCACATCGGGACATGAGTCCTCTACTTATATCTAAAAACTTATAAAAAAATATTATCATTTTATTGTGCTTAGAGTGGTCAGACAGACACCTACGTCTCATTTTTTCCCTGAAATTTAAGTACTATTGTATTGAAATTTTAAATTTTCACCAAATAGATTATTATTTTTTAAATAAACCTAGTAGTTTAGAAACTACAGTCAATTTTCTACAAATTATATTCTTACATATTTTTGAAATAATATAGATAACTTACTCAAATTTTTATGTCAAGCTTCCTAACTCTAATTTTTCTAAATTTTTTGCCACTTAAAGGCCTATTTTTTCCATGATGATCCTCCACATACCCAAATGTAAAAAACATACCTAATAAAAGGGAAAAATTTAGTCCTAATTGGTTAGGTTGTTACATTGTCATCTACGTGTATAGTTCTAGTGCTTATGGATTGTCATCTATGGATGGGATGCCTCTAAAAGAACCTTTTAATGTGATGCACCTTTGTCGATACTATGCATAGTGTCTATGCGTCACAGTATAATGCATGTCCTTTGTAGATTGTAGTGCATCATATATTGGCATCCCTTCATTAACACATTATTTGAATTCTATTATGAAGTGATCATGCGTGTTTGTGAGGCATACATACATGTGTTTTATTGTGCATCACATTACATACTTTGGTTAGTAAATTTGATTGCCATTGTATTTAATTAACATACAACCATGTGTGTTTGTTAGATCATGATAGCATCTAATCTAAACATACATCTATAAGTATAATATCCATTGCATAATCATGCATGAAAGTAAAGAGTATACACATAAAGCAAAGAACACCATAATGTCAAAATCAGAATCTCATATGTATATATAAATCAAATGTATGTCATGTACATGTATCATGCCACTATCATAAAAAATAGTGGCAACTCTATATATGTGTCAAATTTCTATACAAAAAATTCTCTACAAAACATATATATCATCACTAAAAAAATGATATACATCAAAATGGAAATATAGTCCCTAGATGCATGGCTCCCCAAGCCCTCTGGTCCTGGTGGTGTGTGTTCCTGAGGTTGGAAGTTAGAGATAAAGGAGGATATATGTGATCAAGAGATTGACACTACTACCTATAATCCTCTAATATCTCCCTATAGGGAGGCTATTTATAGCTCAGCTCTCCTCAAGGCCTCCTGCAATTGTGGATCACCTTCTATCATCACAATTGTTGCCTACCCTCAAAGATAATTGAGTTGTCTCTGAAGAGAATCATGTGCCTCCTCGACACTCCCAAATCTTGTCCTCACCTCACCTCTCTCAAAGAGCTCAATCCATAGCTCTACTAACAAGTGATCCCTTTGTCCCACAACAATAGTAGCATCAACAATCCTCTATACAGCCTCGACCTATGACTCCTCGTATGCCATCCTCTAGGATAGTCCCCTAGATTTGCACAGCAGGAGCCACCTCTGATATGCACTGCATGATGATCACAATCCACCCCTGTGTTTCCACTACAACCATAGAGAGAGTGGACTCATCAATACCACATGATACATATACACATAAACCAAAACTTAAATATATAAATGAGATGAAAATGGCATAAACAACTCTTGTACTTGGGTCCCCAACCTGCCAATGCGGATCATGAGGAGGAGTTACGATGGTTCCTTTGCCTCCCACATTAGACACTACTACTGCTACTGCTAGGGCTGCCGCTAGATTGACAGATGTTGTTGGCAACACTATTGAGAATGGGATGATGACCAGAGGAGAGGACTTCCTCCACTGCCACCTTGGCCTTGCATCCACTATGCTTGCCTCCTCACACAACTATTACTCTCCAGCCATGTCTCCTCCTCACCTCACTAGCACTAGATCATCCCATACACTAGGATCCCCCCTGGGGGCATCCGCTGGGAAAACTAATGCATGCTCTAGTGCATCATCCACCATGTTTGAAATTTGTGAGCAACACCTACGCCATCCACGGGATGCACGTAAGGTTGGTCCTGATTATCTGTCTCATTGTTTGAAGGGGTGATGTTAGTAATGGTAAACCATCAATGATCTCCTGATTGTGTAGTGCTCCTCATGGACCATGTGTAGGACAATATCAATGGTGAGATAGTCTGAATAATACCAAACTACCTCACAACCGTCTTCCAATAAGAGGGCATAATAATATAATTTGTGCGACCTAATAAAAAATGGTCACACTCTAGATTACTCAAGTACTTATGGTAATCTCACCCATTGGCCCAACTGAAATGTTGATGTGGTGGCATCCCACCACTCCATCAATGCCATGATCATGCGATCATGGAATAGAATCTCTCGCATGGTGTAGACATACCAGAGGACAAATCTTCATAGATGTCACTTCCCCTATGACATGTGTTGTGCCTAATCCCATATCATCTGCAACACCCATTCGTCAAGGTTCTCCCTAATCTCTAGGTAATTCTACAAAGGGGAAATTTTTTTAAGTCAAAACCATGTTTTGCATCAAAAGGTTTTAAAGTATGCCTCTAAGACACATGCATGTCGCGTAGGCATCTATGTGTCACATCCACATCCAACAACCTCCATTAATGGATGGTTGGATGCCAGTGTGCTAGGAAGACTTTGGCATAGCCGAATTCCCACAACATGCAGGTGGGACACCAATGCACAAACAAAATGCATTCATACCATTGGGATGCTTGCACTTCTCTATATGCAAAAAATCATTTAAAAATGCCTAAAAGGCACAAAAATCAAGATTTCTAGACTCACCTAGGCAATCTCACAACCTTTGGCAATGGTCTATCATAGCTAGTCGATCCTTGACCTATGTAATCTTGTCTACATGGAATTTTTCTATCTTTTCTCTCATAAAAGATAGCAAAACTCCAACAATGATTAGTGAAAATGACCCTCCTCAGGGCCCACCAGAGTATATATAGGCCCCCTAGGGAAAATTTTTCTTGGTGATCATGGTCTTGTCATAGTTCCCAATTTTACTCCACCAAGTTGGGGGAAAAACTAGTTGTAGGAATATACTCACTCCATATTTTTCTTCTAAACCACCAATTTTTTCTTGAGCATTCTTCTCCCCTTGGTAGCTTCTTCTAATTTTTGAGTTGACCTAAAAATTTGAGTTTTGTAAAACAAAATTTTGCACAAGCATTCACATTTGATGTTATAAAATTTCCTTTAGTTCAATCATAGGGGGCATCATTGGTACTTACCTACTCAACCTCTACAACCTCTACAGTATCCTTCTAGCATGCAAATTTGTAAAAAAAAATAGTTTTCTTTGTGTGACCTCTTCTCTACTTTATTGTGGCTGATTTTTCCCAAAATTGAGCCCACTAAAGTGGGGAAAAATTTAATGTCGTAAAATTGCACCTTGGGGGTAATTTCACATTTGCACATTTGACTTTGCATTTCTTGCACCTAGCCGCGTTTATGAAAAGAACCTTATGGGTTGAAATTCTGCAATTTCAACCCCATAAGGACTAATGATGAAGAGACAACAGTCTGCCACTCCATTTCCTAAAAAATGATGAGTTGGACACCTGTACAGTGCATAGATGTCCGCGTGGCATGCTAGAATCCCTGTGTTTTTCTAGGTCTGAATTGAGGAATTTTGAAATCTTTGATCGATGAAACATGTCTCTAAGGTCAGGTTTTGAGAGTAACGACTCCTCTTGCCCATGCAGCAACACAAACTCTCTTTTTCTCTCATTTTAGGGATTCATTCAAACTTCTTTCTCTCTCTCTCACGTTCATTTCATTCTCTTTTCAATCTTTCTTTTATGATGAAGCTCTATTGGACTGACGTCCCTCCAATAGCAAAAGATCTCTTGCAAGCATTCAATGTTGTGTCCATCAAGTCAAGAGGGGGCCATGGACTACTGGTAATGCTCTCTTACTTCTTGTCTATTTGTTAATATATAACTTGCTACTTTGCTATCTTGTGATATGAGTTCTCCTCCTTGAGTAGGGTTTTCTTTTATCACCTTGTATTTTTGTACTTTTTCCACTTTTCGCTATCTATATGGTTGTTCATGGAGGTGGGGACACCAAAACAAGGGTTTGATTGTAGCAAGCCCCAAAACAACTCCACCATTTTTCCTTGTTCATCTTGTGTGCAAGTTGTCTTAGCGAATATTGGAGGAAGGTATCAATTAGAGGACTAGTTGTAAGTTGCTTCTCCATCCCCTTGAGTATTTATAGCATTTTATTGCTTTCTATCAATCTATTTGAATAAATGAATCTTAGATCTGATCTAGTTAGAAGTTATGTGGTGTTTTT
>VDFB02112426.1:0-20000 GCA_007258455.2 Sequoia sempervirens | reverse complement strand
TATAATGGTCCTCATTATATTATGCAACATAAAATGTACCCATGATATATAATTCTCATGGGGCTCAAAATTGCTCTTAGATCATTGATTTAACGAGCCTATTGTACTCTACAAGGTAAAATGTACCCACAATCTATAATGCTCATGAGACAGAAAATTGTGGGCCCCATGAGCATTACAAATTGTGGGTACATTTTACCTCGTGGAATACAAGGACCATTATATTATATTATAAATCAATGATGGAAACTAAAGATTAGAAATATGGTCCTAAAGTGATGTAGAGCAAGCTGGCTTAGATCAAACCACCTCAATAAAAATTGATTCCAACAACAAATTGATTCACAAAACCCTGCCTAAGCACTTCACAAAAACTACTCTTCTAGTAGGTTTGCAGACCCAAAAACTTGACGTTACCTCTCAAAGAACCACTCAACCACTAAAATATCTTCACTTTTAGATACCCTTTAAGATGAACTATAACATATCTCAAAAAAAATTTGGGTCACTTTGGACCATCTCACACAAAACCTTAAATCCACACTATCCTAGTAGACCAATTAGGTCTCTTTTCCAAAGAAAGTGCCTTTAAATATTTCAACCAACTCTCAAAAGTTGCTTAGATCTTCTTACTAGTTGACATAATTCTCTAATCAACAACTTTTTGGTGGGCATAACCTCATTAAAGCTTCTAAACTAAAAACCCTCACTTTCTTCAATTTAGGGTAGGGTTTATTGAAAATTAACAATCCCAACCTCTCACCACTTTGCCACCACCTCCAACACACTTCAAAACACCTTATCAAGCTCACAAAACCATTTTATAGCCTTTACTAACTTTATTTCATCAAAATCCTTCATAAACCTAACAATTTCAAGCCTAAAACTCACCAAAATACCTCAAGACAATCATCTTATCTTCTCTAAAACTTCCAAACAAGCTAACCCTACTCTCCACCATCCTAAATCTGCTGTCATGAGCCTAATTCCACTTATAAATAGTGATGACAGAAGGTGGAATGGGCTCATTCCATTAAGTATGCCTCAAACCCTTAAAGTAGGGTGTAACCAGATAGTCACAGAGAATTTGTTATAAAACACTTCAAATATAGTATCAAACACTCAAACCAAGTGTAATTAGTTGTTAACACACTTATTCAATGACTACAAAAACCTTTGGAGGAATATGCTACAATACGGATCTGTATCTAACCTAAAACAACGAGTTATACACAAAAAATAAGAAGAAACTTGAGAAATTGGAAGGAAAAAACTTTATTTTTCTTCAATGACCATCAAGAGTTCATTACAATGAAATCCACACCGTTTTTAAATCCCATTCCCCCTTGAATCAATTGAATCAACCAAATCCAAGTGACTTCTTACTTTCCTTGACTATTGGTATTCCAACCTACACAAATTTGCAACTTTTTGATTGACAACAATTTGTCAATTTTTACATCTTTTTGCACATTGGTTAAAAATAGCACCATGAACTCTTAGGTGAATCAAAAATAATTGACTCAAATGTATTAAACTGACTCTATCTTTCCCATGACTATTGGGTTTTCTTATTGCATACATTTTACATTTTTTTCCTTGACAAGAATTTCACAATTTTGTCAATTTTGCAAAATTAGCTTCCCAACCTCCTAAAGACCACATGACTTGATAAAATATGAATTGGTCAATCATGACCTTATTAAATAATTCTAGACTCAAAACTCAAATTGACCTAAAGACATCCATGAATCAACATTTCACAAATACCTTGGTGCTCCTACACCATAAAGTAACCAATAATTATGATATGCTATTGGAAAATTAATATAAATTTCTACTATAATTTATATAATTTAGGTGAATTTGATATAATCATATATCAAATATAGCAGAAAATTTTTGACTTAATTTTTTTAGTAAAATAAATTCTTTGGCGATTTAAATAAGACTATAATAAAAAATTTTAAAAATGTGGCGATTCAAGGCACATTATAGCTTGAACTATTAGCCAATTTTGGATTCCCAAGTTTCAACTATTAGCCAATTAGTGAATATTACCACTAAAATAATCACTGGCCAAGAATTTCCTCCTTAGGATTTGATGTGCCTTCTTCATTCTTCTTCTTATTTACATGAATTTTGAAAGCATTTTCTTCTTCCTCAATTTCTTCATTTGTTGAGATATTGACTCTGGTTTTTGCTTCTTTGTTGCTAGAGGAAGTATTGCTCCTTCTATTCCTTTTCAACTGTTGCTCTTCTTGCATGCCAAGATCTATTTCTTCATGTGCAAGATCACTTATGCTTCTTTTCTTATTATCCTTTTTCTTTAGTCTTCTTCCAGGTGTAGCAGATGGTGCAGCAGGGGGTATGTTCTTTCTTTTAAAAGCACAAGTACTAGGATTAGTAGAGGCAATTGCATCAACTAATGCAAAATTATTGTGTTCTTTCTTCTTTCCTTTCTCTATTGTAGCAGCACTAGAAGTAGGTGTAGCAATAGAATAAATTCTTCCTAATTTTTTAGGCCTAGAGGATTGTTCAGATGGACTAGCCTTCCTCTCATCAAGATATTGCCTTAATAGATCAACATCTTGCTTAGAGAGTGAATGTGCCTGGAAGAATGCCTCAACATTCTTATTTACTCTTTTTTCTCCTAGGGGTGCAGAATTTTCCAAGCGCACTTCACTAGATTTTTCTTCATATGTACCATGTCGGGGTAGAGAGGGATGCCTAGGATTGCTTAACAACATTTCAATGAACCTCTCAATGATTTTTTCATCAATTTCATATCCCAGAGGCTCTATCCAAAGATTTTTGGGTTCTACTACTTCAATGATGCAGTCATCAGTGGTTATAAGAAAAGTTATTTCCTTTGCATACTTCCTTACAAGGCTTTTGGGAACCCTATCTCTGTCATACATATTGTTCTGGAAAACTGCAAAGAATTTAGTCAAAGCATTATTTTGTGCTCTGAAATATCCAAGACTGTTCAAGTGCTCAAATATTTGATGTGCAACCAGCTTGTTATGCTCCCATATAATATTTTTCCTTCCCAGTAGCTCCCTCAAAAAATAGAACAGTAGACAAACTACCAATGTACCAAACTCGAAGGAGTGTTTCTTTGACTTAATCTAGCATAGGTTATCCATAACTTGCACCCTAAGCAATTCACATAGATCATAATCTCTCTCATTTACTACCATTTCATGTGTTGTATGAAATGTTGTAGCAAATACAAAATTGCCTCAATTGGTAAAGTATATTTTTTGTCCAATCATAATAGTAGCATATCTCATGGCTAGGTTTGCAATGGTTTTAGTAGTCAGAGCTCTCTCATCATATGTGACACCATTTAGCTTCATGACCACATCATTCTTCATAGCTTTTAGCACTAGTATGACTCCAGTGTCACAAAGACCAGTTACGACTTGAATTACTTCCTTGGTGATTACCCCAACTTTGCTTGTCCAAAAAAAAAATTCATGTACCCTACTAAGTGCCATCCTAACAAATTTTGCATCCATCTCACTGGAAAAGTTCGGGAACCAATTCCAAACATCCAGCTTCTTCTGAACTAGGTTTTCAAATTCAGGTTTTACAGAGTGGTTATCTCCTATCAATACATTATGCCATTGATTGCTAAGCTCTTGGTGGTCAAACTCTTCTAACTTTTCATGAATATAAGTTCTAGTATCCTCAAAGGGAAAAACACTACTCAGAATCTGTGAGAACGCACCCATGAGGTCCATTTCATAGAATTTCAAGGAAAACCTTTTGAATTTTGGTTGGGGTCTCTAAGAGACTTCCACCATAGTTGGAGTGGCCATTTTCCTCAAATTACTTGTATATGATAATGAAATTTAGCTTCAACTAAAACCCACAAAATACAGATAACAGTAAATACATTTTCAAGCTTCGTCAAAAACTAGGGTTTGATCCCAAATTCTCTGAATCACTTTCAAATTTCTTCAACTCAGTTTGATTCCTATAAATGTGCAAATTTGTTTTAACTCAACTTAATTTCTCACTTTATTCCTTATAGATTTTACTCTAATTTTGTATTAAATTCATTCCAACTTCCAAAAAGATGATAAACATTGTAAAGTACATTGTAAAGCCTAAAATGCTCCACAATTCTCTAGTTGTTTATATTTTTTTCCAAAAATTTCTTCAATATCTTCATAATGAAACCTTACAAAATATATCTTCGTGTCACGACTTGACACCTCTCATATCAGGGGTTTGTTATATTTATGTGTCACTGCTCCCCCTAAAACCATTATTGGGTTTAGTTTTTAGAAGTATCTACCCTAGATGCAGATCCAAATACATTTGATTCATCCTTATTCTCAAGTTCTTCCTTTTTCCTCCAAATCTTCTCCATTTCCTTTCTCACTTCAACAAGGTCCACTTTATTCACAACTTTATTCTTTTGTTCTGGATCTGATTTGTTTCCATTTTTGCTTCTGCAAAATTTCAATATGTCCTGGTTTGTTGCAGGTGTAACACACATGTTTCTAACTAACCTAATTTGCATTTGACCTTGATCTGCACTAAATAGCTTTATGTCTGAATATATTTCACGAATGATAGTAACCTTGAAAAGATTGAATCATTCTACCAATATTGAATATTTTCATCATTATCTGGCTTCTACATTCAGTAGCTCTATGTCCAAACTTATTGCAAGTAAAGCACTGTTTAGCAAAGAATCCAACATTCTGATTCTTTCCACTTCTACATTTTGTTGCCCTATGACCAAATTTATTGCATGAAAAACAAGTTCCATTAAAAGATGGGTACCTTTGTGCATTGGGTTGTCTAATAGGAATCCTTCCAATATTGCTTATGTAAAGCAATATTGGAAGGATTCTACATTCTATAGCTCTATGTCCAAACTTATTGCAAGTAAAGCATTGTTTAGCAAAGAATCCAACATTCTAATTCTTTCTACTTCTACATGTTGTTTCCCTATGACCAAATTTATTGCATGAAAAAATAGTTCATTTAAAATATGGGTACCTTTATGCATTAGGTTGTCTGATAGGAATCCTTCCAATATTGCTTATGTGGTTCTTGATCTCCAACATTTGTCTTGTAAGGTCCCTTTGTGATTACCAACATTTTCACATCATCTCTAAGTTGTTTCACTGCATTTGTCAAGACCTGACATTAGAGACCTTGGGGTTATCTCTTTAAGCTTGCTGATAGAGATTTACCTTTCAAGAGAGATAGGATATCATATTTTGTCTAAGTTATTGCTGTGTAGAAAACACCATCAATAGATTGGCGCTAGAAGGAGGGCCTGAATAAGCAAGCTAGAGAATTTTTTGTCTGTTATTTCTCCTGAAATATTTTGAAGAAGAACCAGATCAACACCAGGAGAAGAATATTTTCAAGAGCTATCATTTCCCACCAGGTCAAGAAGGGCCTAGAACTAGGAAGAATCTTCATCTAACCATTCATCATCAGACTCTAAAGCGGTTCCCATTCCGCAACCTCCACCTGTTGTTAGCCATCCATTACCACCTCCACCACAACAACCCCAACTAGCCATCAATCAACCTTTACCACCTCCACCTCTACCAATGGATTTTTTGGCTAATAATCCATCTTCATTGTCATTCAACAATTACAATGTCATGCCCAAGAACCCTGAGCATTTTTTCTCTAAGTTTCACACTAATGATCCTAATAGGATTGCGAAGGAACACATCATAATTTTCCAAACCTGCCTTAGGGATAGTGGAATTAACCATGAGGATGTGTCATGGAGGCTCTTTCCTTATTCTTTAGGAGAAGATGCATTCTACTTGTATAATCATTTTCATTTTGGATCAATTCATAATTGGACTGAGTTAGAGATTGTTTTGTTACAAAAGTTCAAAATTCCCATTAGTGCTAATGAGCTATATTTGCATTTTACTAAAGTTAAGAGGGAAATCAATGAGCCCATAGGATCATTTAATAATAGGTTTCAATGTGCCTATACTAGGTTGCAATCCCATTATGTTGTGGACGATGCTACTAATCTGGAAGTCTATTATGAGGCTTTCGATAGTCTTACATTCAGCTTCCTTAAGTGGAGAATTAATCCTCCAAATAGCCTGCTTACTGCATATACTAAGGCTATCAAAGGTAGTACAGATTTAAGGCAACACCTGTCTGGACCTTTACCATCATTAGGGCGTACTACTCACCCAAGGAAAGTCTAGGAACTCAATCAAGATTTTGCTATTCATACCCCTATCATGAATCAATTTCCACAATTGTCTCTGGTTCCACACCCAGGTCCTCCCATAAACCAAGTCCCACCAATGGAAAATTATCCAAAGCAAGGTGGTAATCAACCCCTTCATCCACAATAGTAGACTGGATTCCCCACATATTTGCATAATTCTGAAGTTTTGAATCAATCTCTAGGATCTAGTGCAGTGTCCAGATATCCTCAAAATAATGTGAATTACACTTCCTATAATAATCCTGACAAGGAGAGATTCGATGAGTTGACTGAACAAGTGAAAAAGCTGAATATGGAGGTCACCTATATGAGAAATCAGAATAGTCAGCTCCAGGCTACCCAAAGGAACATACAGTCTGGCTATAATAGGGAGAATAGGGACTCTCAACAAGGGAAAATTTTTGACAGAGGACTAAATTTTGACAGAGGACAATCTTTTGGTCAGAACTTTGACAGAGGACAGGCTAGTGGACAAGGATTCGATAGAAGACAACCACCCAGGTAGAATAAGACATGGAACATGAGGCCAAACAATGGAGGTGTCCCCACCCCATTAGATCAACCAGTTAATCAAGAAAAGCCTCCAAGTGGTGTGTATTTAGCTGAAGCTGCTTTTTTAGGTTGGTGTAGACTCTATAAGAAAAGTTAACATTACGAGTTGGACTGCCCTGAGTTCTAGACTGCGGCATCAATCTTTCAGTTTGAAGTAGAAAATAATACCAGTAGTCAGGAGTTAGTACCATTAAATCCTTATGACTCACTTGTGTTGGTATTGAATCATGCTCCTTTCCCATGAGGTGAGGAAAATGGACCTGAGGAGGAGTCAGATGAGAAAGAAGAAGTAGACCAAGTCTGCAATGGAGATGAGATTACAAAGTTATTCAATGAAAGTGCTAAGAATGACAATGGTCCTTTGGATGTTGAAGTAGGTGTTGAAGAACTGCAGACATTTCAGCAACCTATGAAAAAGTATGATTTAAGGAACATACTAGCTAGAATCCCACAACTTGGAGGTCCATTTACCACCTCCATGCCTCCAAACAACTTTACCACACCTTCAAATCCCAACACTAGCAATAATCCAAAATACCCTCATGTGCCCAGGCAATACTTATCCAGAGAGTAGGGGCAAGCTGATTCATCAAAAGGGAAGGACGTTGAAGCATGTAAAGACAAGGTGGTGGAATACCCCAAGGAAGCTCCTACTGACATGAGCACAACAACTTGCTACATATGTTGCAGAGGAACTTAAGAAACTAAAGGTAAATCTTTCTGCATTTGAATTATTGAGAGTCCTTGCTATTAGAAATGCAGTCCTAGGAACTTACAGTAGGAATTCAACATCTTATGATAGACTAGTTGGCAGAATAACTAATAGAATTCCTAGTCCCTAAGTATTAAAAGATCAGAGGAAATTTCACACACAACCTGGAGACAAAGGGCAAGGAAAGGATAAAAATCAAATTGCTCATATTGATACTCCCCTTACTTTGTTCCAAGGTAGAACAAAGACTCCATTTCTGATTTCTGCTCGTATCTTTGGAAATAATTGGCACAAGTGCTTGCAAGATTCAGGTGCTTCCACCAATTTGATGCCCTTGCTATCTGTGGAGCCTTGGGAATCACCCCTGCTATTTCCCAAAGTAAAGTCACTCAATTGGATAGAACCGAAGTTAATGTAGTAGGGGAATTGAACATGATCCCTATGCAAATTGTTTTAGATCCCAAAATCCAACAAGTCATTAATATCCAAGTTGCAGATATACCTGACACTTATGGTCTAATTTTTGGAAGAGATTTCACCAAAGCCCTGAATGGATATGTATCAACTGATCCATCCCATATGTGGCTTCCTTGGAAGGGAGTGTTGAATCAAATCAGGATAGAAAGGGAGCCTAGAATGAAATATGTAATCACAAAATACCAGAATACTTCAAACAAGATATTGATATCAGAAGTAGACATGGGTAATTACGTCTTGGCAACCCCTATTGAGGAATTAGATGTAGAAGAAATCTCTATGTTGCATGCCATGCCAATTGGGTTCACAGCAGAATCTACCAGTACTAGGGCCCTAGTGGAAACAATTGATGATAATGATGAGCCCGAAGATACCCAACTTAGTTTGTTGGAAAATTTTCAAGAGCTCATCCAAAATTTTATAGAGGATCAGATTTGTCTGGGCATGGACATGAATTTTGAAGAGCTGCTCCTGCCAAGTTGGTATAGAGTTCACAATGCCTCTTGAGAATTGGAGTCCTACTTGTGTTAGACAGTAGTAGAGAAAGTGTACAAGTGCATTAGTCCCACTCTAGCAATCAGGATCAATGTACAAATTCCTCAAGAGGATTCCAAGGGAAAGAAGGTAGTGCATTCTGAAGAATCTTCTAGCAGCAACAACACACAAGACAAAAAGACAAGGTCTAGAATAGCCACCTGTTGGACCTTAAGATTTGATGGGTCCAAATCAAAGCATGGCGTGGGAGTAGGATTCGAGCTAATCAGCCCCAAGGGTAAAAAAATTTTAGTGCTCACAGACTCCAGTTTCACTATACCAATAATGTAGCAGAGTATGACACTTTAATTCATGGGTTACTCATGGCACTAAGAAAAAAGGTTAAGGTTATGCAAGCCTTTGGGGATTTAGAACTAGTGGTCAAGCAAGTTAGGAAGCAATACACATGCCATGACTGAATCATGACCAATTATAGGCATAGAGTATGGGACTTTATTGAGGGATTTGATTCCTTTAACATCTAGCTGATACCACACAATAAGAACCAAACTGCAAACTCTCTAGCTCAGACAGCTAGCACCTTGCAGCCTTTATCCCTTTCGGGCTTGAAGAAGTTCACTATGGAGCTCACATGAGTACCTTCAGTACCAAATAATGTGACCAACTTCTAGGTATTTGAAGATGACAAGCATATCCTGGATTTTATTACAAGTTCTGATGTCTTCACTACATAGATGATTAATGAAGCTAAGCCTCAAGAAGCAGAGATGGACCTAGAAGGGGTCATCAACTTGAAGACTAATACTATTCCAGAAGGAATGGTATAGGTGGAATGGATTTTTGATCTTGACAGATTAAGAGATCAAGAGCATGATGCTAAGAAGGAGTCCATCAGTAGTCAATGTGAAACATACAACATGGGGACTCAAGATGAGGTGAAGAATGTCCTTATTGGTAAAATGTGCACTTCAGAGTAGAGAAAAGGAATCATTGATGCACTGCATACATATCAGGACATAGTAGCCTAGAGTTATGAAGACTTAAGAACATATGCTACTTCCGATATTACACACACCATTCCTCTCAAACTAGGAGAAAGACCTTTTAGGCAAAGGCAGTGACCAATTAATGCTTTGTTGGAACCGGTAATCCAAAGGGAAGTACAGAAAATGCTCTTAGCTCACATCATATTTCTGGTTAGACATTCAACCTGGGTTGCAAATTTGGTTCTAGTGAGAAATAAAAATGGAGAGATTAGAATGTGTTTTTATTTTAGGAACCTTAATAGGGAATTAGAAAAGGACAACTATCCAGTCCCTTCACTAGATGAAGTGCTTCAAATTTTTAATGGATCTCAGATGATGTCTTTTCTAGATGGGTACTTTGGATACAATCAAGTCATGGTGCAGTACGAGGATAGGCATAAGACTGCCTTTACTACCAAGTGGGGTACTTTCGCTTATAGGAGAATGCCCTTTGGACTAATCAATGTTGGAGCAACATTCCAAAGATCTATGGATATTACTTTCAAGGGCATCATTGGTAAATGCATAATTATTTATATGGATGATTTGACAATTTTCTCCAAGAAAAGAGGTGATCACATAACAAACTTAGGTAAAGTGTTTAAAAAATGTAGAGAATTTGGCATTTCACTCAATCCAAAGAAATGTATCTTTGGAGTTACTAAAGGAAGGTTACTTGGACATATCATTTAAAAAAAAGGAATTGCTATTGATCTTGGAAGGTTGGATGCCATACTAAAGATTCAACTCCCTACTAGTAACAAGGAAATGAAATCATTCTTTGGAAAAATTAACTTTGTAAGGAAGTTCATCACTAGATTTGCAGAAATAGTCAAGCCATTGAATGCAATGCTAAAGCAGGAAGAAAAAGTTGAGTGGAGTGCAGAAGTGAAACAAGAATTTTCAGAAATTAAGAGAGCCATCGTTGAGGCTTCGGTTTTGGTAAGTCTTGATTATGCCAAACCTTTTTACATATATTCATTTTCTTCCGACCACTCCTGTGCTGGTATGTTTACTCAGAATTTTGGTCAAGGGGATGAGCATCCCATAGCATTCATGAGTGCTCCTTTAAAAGATGCAGAGTTAAGGTACCCAAGTGTGGAAAAGCAGGCATATGCCTTAGTCAAAGCAGTCAAGAAATTTAGGCATTATATTTTAAGGAATAAGGTCTTTGCAATAGTTCTAAACCCTGTTGTAAAGTTATTGTTGATGCAAAATGAATTGGGAGAGCACACAACCAAGAGGGTAACCATGTTACAGGAGTATGAAATTGAGATTCAACCCATGAAGTTGGTAAGAGGACAAGGGCTAACCAAAACAATGGCTGAAATAGGTCCAGACATTTCAGCTCAGCACTACCACCTTCAGGATGTGTCTCCAGGAGATTGGTATGATGAAATTATCTATTATCTTTTCAATCAACAATGTCATGATCATCTCACTACAGTACAATGGAGATCCTTGCATTTAAAGAGTGACAGATTCATGATGAAAGGGGTTGTTTTGTACAAGAAATACCATGAAGGTGTTTACCTTCGTTATCTAGGAAAGGAAAAAGTTGGGAGAGTGATGACGGAATTCCATGATAGATATGGCACAGGCCATGGTTCTGCAGCTTCCACTGTAAATTAGATCCTAAGGGTAGGCTATTATTGGCCTACCTTGTTCAAAGATGCACACAACCATGTGAGGAATTGTCATGTATGTTAGGCTGCAACAAGTGAGGAGAAACATGCAACCCTTCCACTTCAGTCAGTGATAGAGGTAAAACCTTTTGCACTAGGGAATGGACTTCATAGGTCCAATCAATCCACCTTCTTCTACAGGCCACAAGTATATTCTCACTATAACTAATTACTTTACTAGATGGACTGAGGCCCTTGCATGTAAATAGTGTACTTCTGAAGTGGTAATCGATTTCATTGAATCAAGTATAATCAACCGCTTTGGTTGTCCATTTGCTTTAGTTTCTGATAATGGTCCTACATTTGCATCACTAAAATTTTCTAGTTGGGCTTTTGATCATGGGATCATTATTAAATTTTCATCTAATTACTATCCTCAAGGTAACGGTCTGGCTGAGTCTTCATATAAGAATCTTCTAATAGTCATTTGTAAGTTGTTGGAGAGAAATCCTAAAGATTGGCATACCCAGGTAAGGTTTGCTCTTTGGGTAGACTGTACTAGACTTAAGACCTCCATAGGAACTTCTCCCTATCACCTTGTGTATAGTTTGGAACCAGTTTTTCCTATTCATTTGAAGATCCCCACTTTGCAATTTATCAATGAATATTATGATGATGGGGATAGGCGTGAAGCTCGCTTGGCTGAATTGTTACACCTTGAGGAGAAAAGAGACGAAGCCTTATAAAAACTTTCCAAACATCAAGGTGTAGTCAAGAGGTGGTTTGATAGGAGAGCTAAGGTGAAAACCTTTAGAATCTTTGACTTGGTTCTCTATTGGGATAAAGTGCATGATAAGAAAGGGGAGCATGGGAAATTTGATAAACTCTGGCTCAGCCCTTATCAAATTTCAGGGATTCTAGGAGATAATGCTTTTCACTTGAAAACTCTCACTGGAGAGGACATCCCACTACCTATCAATGGGTAGTACCTGAAGCATTACTTCCAATTCTGAGTTGTTTACAACTCTTTCCTTGTACATAGTTAGATTAGGTTTCCTTTCTATTTGTTTTGTTTTGCTTGGGTTAGGGTAGGTTTCCCTTTTGCTTTGCTTTGTGTGTTTCCTACTTTTGATTTTCTTTGGTGGGTTTTCTTTTTTTGGTTTGTTTCTCTTGTTGTGCTCCTACTTTGGGTTTCCTATTTTCTCATGGGTTTGTTGCATCTGCATGTCAATCATTTTATTACCTGGGTCTGTTTTGAATATTTCTCTTGCAAAATTTAATCATCCTTCCAGAGTCAATTGGTAGAAGTTCTCTACTTTGGTGTCAAATGTACTTGGAATGGATGGGTCACTGGATTAAGTTAAATTTAGAGTGTATTTGGGTCTCATATTTCTATACATATTTTTCCAAGGTTGTATGCAGTCTTTACTAAGCCTAGTCAAGTGAAAAATCTTATATTCTACTTCAGCACCACTGTGGCTCTCAGCCTTGAGTGTAAGCTCCATTGCTTACAAGTTGAAAATGAAAGTTTAAGAGATTTTATCAGAATATCAAAAAAAAAAAATCTTGAAAATTAATAGAAATATTCACCTTATCAAGGATCTCGTAGTTTCTCTACCAGGGCTATGGACACCTAGATGGAAGTAGAGCTATGCTTAGGAGGACCACAACAATAACCTCATTGGGGCTATGGATGTTTGATTGGCAGCGAGGCTCTATCTAGGATGCTTTGGGAGACAGAGTCCTTATGTAGCTTGGCTAGACTGTGTTTGGTTCTTGCTACAACTAAGGAAAGGGTAATGAATGCATGTGCACACACCTAAACCTTGGTATAGGAAAGACTTACTGGCCTGTGATTTTTGAAACTCTATTTATAGGTGACCTAATGTGAGGCCTAAAACCGGAGATTCTGGGTTCTTGATTCTAGTTTGTCATTGAAATGCTCTAGAGCATTTCCCCAGCCGGAGTCACCATTTGTTGTGCAATTTTCGCACACACGCCTTGCTGAAAGCAGGGACCCTCTCTTGCTTTTGTTTTTGGTGTTTTGGCCCTTTGGTTTTTAAACTTGATTGCTTGAAAGTGTTGTTCCTTGATGCTTATCTGGCTTGTGCAAATTCCCCCTTTAAAGTAACATTTTGAAAATCCTTAGTCTGGAAGCAATTTTTGGGTTTTTGCCTGGTTTTAGGAATTTCCTCCCTGGGTGGAATTTCTCAATTTCCTTGAAAACCCAATGAGGAATACTTTACACTATACTTCAAATATTTTTGTCCTTTGTGGAATTTTGCATCCTTTGGATTTTCCCAAAATTCCTTTTTCTCCACGGGTTCCCAGATTATGACTTGAGTTGTCTTGTCAATGGCATTTATGCTAGGGGTATGATTTCTACGGGCCATATTTAGTCAATGTTTGGGGGATTTTATGTTGTTGATTTGGTTTCATTTGCATTGTATCAAGTTTGGAAGAGTTAATCCTGAGTGCCTAGTGCGATTTGGTGGTTGGAGCTTTGAGCTACTTGATTTGGTGGTACTTTTTGGGTGTCATTGTCACTTGCTTAGGAATCAAAGCTTGTTGCTAGTCGTTGCTATCTTGAATTTCACTTCATAAATGGTATGTATGCATTGCCCCTATTTTTGATTGATGAATTGGATGGATTTTGTGATGTCTTGGGCTTGTCTCGGGTGTGCATTTGGCATGTTTGAAGTTTGCAATAAGAGCTAGGGTTGTCCACAATGCTTTGACATTTTATTGAGTTTTGATGGTGCAATCCCCTACTTGAATAATCGATTTTATCGCCAACCATTACCAGACTTGATCTTTGTACTCGATTTTGTGTGATATTTCGATTTAGCTGGGCACGATCTAGGGTTCCTCGAGTTTGTTAGATTTGCAACCTGGGTGAATTCATAAGCTCATTTCATGTTTGCATTCGATTGTTCCTTTCTTGTGTAGGCCTTGAAAGGATTTATTTCTTTGATTTAGTGAAACAAGCAAGTAAGTACAAGTTGAGATTGTGCATTCATGACAGAACCTAGGGTTTTTTATTTTTTAGAGCCTTCACTAGTGACCAACAAATTGCCTTTGAGTGAAGTGTAAATCTGATTCATCAATGAACAATTTAAGGCAAATAAGATCTGAGCCCAAATCCCCCAAATTCACAATCATTCGATCAATTTGGGAGAAATCATGAACAAACCAGAACTTTCACGATTTTGAGTCCTTCACAGAATTCCTTCACTTGTGGAATTCCCCGAGTATCCGCCACCCCTCTATTTTCCTGAGGATGTGCAAGAAAGCAAAAACCAGGTTGACTTTGCGAAATTTCACTGCCTTATGATTTTACCGAGCTTCCATTGGTCCTTCATTTTCCCGAAATGTGTGAGCTCTTGCCAATTTTGCAGATTTCCGTCCTTGATGGAATTCCTCAAAATTCTGTTAGAAGTAAAGAATTGAAGGAATAAATGAGTCAACAATTAATGATTGTGCTTCATGTGTTTGATTTGAGTGAATTAAAGGTGTATCATGTTATTTATTAAGTAATGATGATGATTGAATTCCTCTTGGATGCTTATTACACTCTCATCGCTAAATTCCGCCTGGCTTGAAAATTCCCAAAATTCCCTTCTAGTCTAATTTCTGCGAAGGGGTGAAAATCCTAAACTTTGAAGAAAGTGTGTTTTAATGATAGTTCAATGGGATTTTGATTGTTGTTTGGATTCTTTTGAATGATGAACATGTTATTTATGATGGACTAGCTTGGAATCTCATGCTATAATGGATATTTATTGTGATCTTTTGTTGAACTGCATGTTGAGTCAAGCAAGGCCACTACTAGAAGTGCTAAGGGAAAGGTAATGGATCCCAGTGATGAGGGAGCTTCTATCTTAGAGGCTGAAAGAGTTAAGTTGGGCATGAAAAGAAGGATCCCTAAGAGAAAGTTGGCTTCCATTTGGTCAGAATTAACAAACACCAATGTTGGGAAATGGGACTATGAAGAGTTCAAGGAAAGAATGGAAATGAAAGAACCTCTTCTGTTGGCAAGAAGATTGGTGAGCTCTGGGTTGGCTCATGTGGTTGGTTTCCCTCCTGCAGTACAATGCTATGAGCTAGTCTAGGATAGTGCCAAACACTATGATCCGGCTACACAACGAATAGTTACTCGACAAGGCAAGGTGCTTGCCAATTTCTCTCCTGTCTTGGTGGCCCAGACATTTGGTATGCCAGATAGATCCCATTTGGTAGGTTTTGATCTTGACATAGCCAAGAAGTACTATGCAGATGATACAAATAAGGCATTGCAAGTTGTTAATTCCTAGTTGGAAAAACCTAAGCCCCACATCTCCAAGTTTCCTAAACAACTATTCAGAGCCAAGTTCAAATCAGAATACTATAATGCAATAACTCTCCTTAGTAGGGTGGTGGGTTTGAAGAATGCATGGATATTTGAAAGTTGGATGTTTTTACATCATAATAAGAATGGAGAAAAATGTGGACCATCATTGGCCAGGTATCATTAGTACCATTATCCATGAACAATTGTGCATTTTTTTGCAAACCAAGAGCTTCACAATGACATCTTACTTGGTCTATGCCTCGGCGAGATTTTATCCATACAAGGGGTTGAGTACATGAGGGATCTTTGGCCAGGGTGTTATCTATGAGGTTTACCCCTAGTTGCATTTGGATAGATCAAGCTACAAGAGGGTGAATGATGCATTCAACATGTATACCACAAGAATGTTACAAGGGGTAGAACATGTGAGGATTTCTGATGCAGCCAAGGAATTGGTATAGAAGTATGGAGCATGGTTTATTCAGTTTCATACCTTCTCATATGTCAAAATTGATGGTTTCCAAAGGGCTCCTTATAGATTGCCTAGGTACCCAACAAACCACATCATACTTTTGGAGGTTACAGGAAAGTCTCCTCCTTTGATGATATTTTGAAGGACATGCATAAAAATGGCTTGGGAGGAAATTTCCCATTGAGGGTAGGAGTCAATGAGGCATTCCCGTCTTCAATTATAGCACATTCCTCTTCAGAAGAGATGAGTACTCTTGGCTCAACATTCCATTCTAAAAGGACCAGATTTGACAGAATAGGTGGAGCCTAGAAGAGAGCTAGTAGAGGATTCAAGCATGGAGATGACATTGAAGATTATTGGGCTAGCTGTAAAGATGAGTTTGAGGTCCTATTGTGACCTATTTCACACATCGCCCCATTGCGAATGGGGACCCTCAGTGGTTTGTTTTTAGGGTTTAGCTTTAAGTGGAAATTTCATAAGCTTTGTTGCTCTGGGGGTTTCATGTCAGAGTCTGGAGTCATCATCTGAGCCAAGTTAAGAATTCAAGCCTGAAACTATGCTTAGATGTCATATAAGTGCTCAGAAGGCCCAGTGGATGAGGATTTCATGTGCTTTCACTCAATTCTAACACTTCCTATTGTTTAGGGATTTTGATTTTTTGCTTTTTTCTTTTTTCATTTTTGGCACTTTTGGACCAATCTAGGATTTACTATTTTTAGAAAGTTGCTTTTTTTCTTTTTCTATTTTTAGTAAGTTTCTATTTTTAGAAAGTGTTAGGTCCCACTGGTAGTGGAGTCAAAGTTTCCATTTTTAGAATTAAAAAGCATGCAAAAATAAAGCAAAAATCTAAAAAATGAAATAAAAAAATCACGAGAAAAGCAAGAAAAAATCAATTGAAAAGCATGCAAAAAATTTGGAACATCAAGTGAAAATCGGAGCTCCACGAAAAAAATCAATGAAAAAATAAGTAACAAGCAAGAGAATCATGATGACTAGCATGAAATTAGTGGTAAAAATAGCCTAAGTCTGAGGAAGTGCACCCATGGAGAAAAATATAGTTGAATCTTGGAAAAATCCTTTTAAAATTCATTTACCTTGATGAAAGTCATTTAAAAAGAGCCTGTTGAAATTCGCCCAAGTTCAAGAAGGAAATCTAGTTCAATAAGGAAGAATTCCAATTGGCGAATATATCTAAAAGTGGAAATTAGCTAAGGAAAATGAAAAATCCAATTAAGACTTCAAGAATTCTATGATGGAGTCGAAATCCACTTAAAAAGGTGAAAATTCCAGTTGAAGGGCATATTTCCAAGGAGAGGTTCAAAAATTTGACTAAGGCAAAGAGTCACCTTGGTAGAAGGAGAAAATCTAGTTGTAAAGTGCATAATTCCACTTAGAGGTCAATTTTTCTAAGACATGAAAAATAAAATAACTTAAGTTTTTATTAAAAACTTAACATACACACAAAGGGGTGCCCTTGAAAAATCAAAAAGAAGATGAGATCACTTTTTGCATTTTTAAAGACAAAGCAACTAGTTAGAGAAGAGGTCAACCCAGGAAAATAAGGCAAGTTTTTATTATAAAAGAAGTGCTTGAGAGGTTTTTTTCATTATGCCCAAGTCGAACTTTCTTTGAACAACACGCTTCTTTTCAGCCAAAGGCATCCTTCTTCAGCATTTTCTTTGCATAAGCTGCAAGTTAAATCAATTCCAGAGCAATAGATTGAATATTTTCTTGAATTTCCAAGATTTCTCAAGCAACTATGAGATCACTAGTGGTGAATTTGAGGAAGAAAAGAATTTAAAGCTTCAACTTGTGGAAAAACTTCAGTTCCAGCTCTAAAATTCCTGTAAATTATTTAAAAATTCTCTGAATGTTCTTGAAAACGATGAAGGCTGCTGATAAAATTTCATTTTATTAGAATTTATTTTCTATTCATCCTTTACAATCAAATTCTTGAATTTTTAATTATTATTTTTGAATACTCTCCAACCATAAAATTTGCACAAACTCTTCTTTGCAATTTATGAACATTTTCTAACTTCAAGCTTCATACAGGTGCAATGTCTACTTCGACGAACATAGGAGGTGGAGTTAGGAAGAATCAAGGGAGAGAAGTTCTCAGGGAATTTTATGTAGAATCCCAACTATCATCGAGATGGAAGAAAGTAGTAGACACTAACTTCGAACAATTCAACATGATTCAACACAAGAATATTGATGAAGGAGCCTCATATGATTTCACTAGATGGTACCATTATTTGTTGGAAAAGAAAAATGTGTATGATGGAATGAAAGAAGAGTGTGTTGTTATGCAGAATTCTCTTGGGAAAATATAGCTTAAAATCCTCACCTCTCTTTAAGGATTAACAAGGAAAGAGACTCATGATACAAGTGGCTTGGATTTGGAAGGTTTGAAAGAAAGTGTGATGAATATTTACTTCAAAGAAATGCAGATTATCAAGGAAAACTAGCTAGATGACATGTCTTCCCTCTTGAACTTTATGGATAACTTTCAGAAGCAAGAGGGTAGATGGGAGAATACTTTCATTTAGTGCATTGAAACCTTGGACATAATGGGAGTGTAGTTGGATACTATGCTAAACATATCAATGGAGGAGATCGACTTGGTGATGACAAAGTTTCTTGCATTTGGAGCCAGAGAGCAAGCCAAGGGGAATTCCATTTTGGATTCTCACTTGCTTGATTCGTTTGTAAGGTGTCATTATTTTCCACATTCCAAGTGGCTCATCCTACTTGTGCCATGTGTCCATGGACTTAGTTATGCTTTTTAGGGTTAGGGTTTCTTGAAATAATCTTGGCCATTGATCTCTCAAATCAATCTGGGCCATTGCTTTGTAATTGGGGTGCCTATATAAACCCCATTCATTTCATTTATTCAGGAGAGAGACATGAAATTTTTGCTTAAGACTACTTTGAAAATAAAGTTCATATCGCATGAGTTGCTTTGAATCCTCTTATTGTCAAATGGTTGCATGGTTCCATATTTATCTTCCATATAGAATAGATTAAAATAGTATTTGAATTGAATGCAAGTTAGATGAATGATAGATTGATAGTATATATTGGTGGAACTCTCACTCATACTTTCTTTGGATGGATGATTTCCTTTCAATGCGTAAAGTTAGACTGAGCTAATAATGTGGATGCTTCAATTGTTTACTTTGAATAATATTGTTCTCTTGATGGTATTGTTCTTGGTGAAGAGATCTTAAGCAAAAATCCTAGAAGATTGCACTTGCTTTGTGTAGTTTTCATTTCTTTCGTGGAAAAACAAAGTCTTGTTCCTAAGTTTCACTTAATCATACCTTCTCTTGATTTCATAGGCCTAGTATAGGACTTCTAAACCCTTATCCTTTTTCCTTTTTCCTTTTTTCTTTTTGAAAATCTTAAAAATCCCAAAAATAATTGAGCATTCAATGTCAAATCAACCTAAATCCTTACTTTTGAGTAATTTCCTATCAAAAGTCCCTTTGTGATACCAGCATATCACATCATCCATTGAGCTTGTCCACCCCCAACTTACAAAACATTGGAATTGTCATATGACCTTTCTTCCAATCTTAGCGTATGAGGTACTTTTTCAAGAGAGGATAGAGTGTCTTTGGACTCTTTATTCTAGAGTGTTCAGCGTGTCATAAAACACACACCAATAGGTCTAAAGGAAGAGATTCTCTAGGTTTCCAGTCAATTTAATTAGATTGTATGGCATTAAGTCCATCCTAGACCAAGTTGATGATGATGGGGAGTTGATTCAGAACCATGACTGTGAACCTATCAAAGACAATCCCATTAGTGAAATTGACTAGTTGGAGGAGGAAAAGACAGAGTTGGAGAAAATCAATGCTCATGTTATTAAATATACTAAGTTGTGGCTCAAACATAAGATATAGGAACTGGACAGTGAGGGGAAGTAGTATACATATGATCTGATGGGAAATCTGGAGTCCCAATCCACCTCTGAAGAGGATGAGAAAGATCCAAAAGGAGAGGAAAAGGTGGGTTCTCCCTTCAAGATCAAAATCAAAGGTGTTCAAACAAAGGCTGAGAAGG
>VDFB02112423.1:0-26923 GCA_007258455.2 Sequoia sempervirens | reverse complement strand
AGCCATCTCCCTGATCCAATACTCAAAGAAGCACAAAGAGCATGTCCCTTCATATCTGATGAAGTATGCAAACCAACTATGCCTATGTTATGTTGTTCTAAAGAAGAAGAAGAAGAATGAGGAGAAGAAGATGATGCAGACATCCTAGAAGGAAAATCAATCTGATGTTTCTGAAGAAGACGTTTCAGCTCATTAATGTCCTTCTTGTAACAATTATGTTTTGCATGTCCTTCCATCTTGCAATAAGCACATGTAGTATTCTCCTTCCTAGATGATTTCCCATTAGAAGAGGAGGATGAATATGAGGACTCCTTTTGCTACTCATGAGGTTTGGAATCCTTTTGTTTTTGTTTCTTTCCTTTGCCTGTAGAAGCCTTCTGATCTCTGGGCTCCTGTGATGTAATAAGTGTATGTGATGAGGAAGAAGGTTTCACCATGCCCATGCTAGCTAACTTAGGTTGCTCTCGAGTGAGAGATGAAGCAAATTCATCAAGAGATGGCATAGTGAATCTCGTACCAAGTGCATCCATAGTGGCATAAAGGTAGGTACAAAAATTGAATAATCTGGTCCAAGCTTAGAAAGAATGGACAATATCAACTTAGAGTCTTCTTTCTGAACACCACACTGTGACAATTGTAATCTAAGAGACTTGAATTTGGTGAAAAATCCTAGATGCTATCAAAATCCCTAGGATTTAAGCTAATAAGCTCATTCTCTAACTGAAACCCTCTCATAGTATCTTGCTTCCCAAACAAAGACTCTAAAGTAGTCCAGATCTCATTGGGTGTAGTGCAAGACTTAATGTGAAAAAGAAGGTCAGATGAAAGAGATAGAAATAATGTACCATAAGCTTTATCACACCTATTAAACCATTTTCTCTTTTTAGTAGCACTTGTAGGTTCAATTTTTGTACCCATGGTTACCCTATACAACCCTTTGTGTTTTAAGTGAATCTCCATTTGTTTTTTTTCCAACCAAAATAGTTGAATGGAGTAAGGGGTGCAATATTATGTAAATCCATGATAGAAAAATAGTAGAATATACTCTCAAATAAAAAAATATTCCTCTTTGATCTAAACAAAGGCCTGATTGCATACTTTCCAAGAAAATAACCCAAAAAAAAAGGTTGAGTTTTGATAAAAAAACTAGATACCTGAAGAAAATTCTACAAAAATCAAGTCTGATATCTGAGAAGAGCACTGAACCATTTTTCCAACGCCTATTTTTTTTCTAAAAACAGAGCCAAGACTCAAAAGTTACACCCCTCGGAGTGAAAACAACAACTTCTGGCTTTGACAGGTGAAAAAGGCACCAAAACGGAAAAAACAAAAAAATCAAACCACCACCACTGGAAAGAGCATCGAACCATCTTTTCGATGATATCTCATTTTTGAAAAAAGGCCTCTGTTTTCCCAAGTTATGAGAAAATGAAAAAAAAGGCCTGTAAAAGGGTGCTTCCCACTAATCAGGAGCAAAAAACTAGTCCTTAGGGGCTAAAATTTTTTGGCCCCTAGTTCTCTTAGCGACCAGGGGGCTAGGGTTTGAGCGGCGGAGCTCCTGGTTCTAATATGACCTCGAGCTAGGTTAGCGAAGGGCTAGGTGCTGGCGCTAGCTCTCGGTCACCAACATGATCGGCTGCAGGGGTTTTAAGCCCTCGGGGGCTACGAACTGTTTGAGTGACATTGAGGGCGGTAGTGGGGGAATTTTCCGCTAGGGGTGGCGGATGGGAGGCCTCCAAACAGTGAAGTGGTGGCAGGATTTTTTCCAACTGGCCGTGCAAAACTTACCAATATATATATATTTTTTAAAAAATTGCACGTTTTTCAAAAAAATATGCCTTGGGAAGTGAGCTGGGGAGGTTGTACGACCTCTCTAGCTAATTTTTTTTCCTTTTTTTTCAACTTTCACCTAAATCGATGAAATGAAAGCCATCTCTGGGGTTTTTGGACACTTTGATTGCGATGGCGACATCTGTTTGGCCCAAAAATGCAAAGAAAAATTACATACCCCCAGATCCATAAAAAAAAAGCTTGGCTTCAAACCCTTGCACAAAAAAAGACGTTGTGAGAGAATATCTTTAGATCACGAATAGGTAGCAACAAGTCTAGAGCTCTGATACCATGTAGAAGTTGAAAAACCAACTTCACAGTCCCCAAGAATCACTTGCAAGCAATCACCTATCACATGCAAAGATATTCAAAACAAAATAAAAGAAGTTCTATAAACCCTCAGAGCAAGTTTGTGCAAGAAAAAATCAGCATAATGATTATTGAAAGTAATTGTTTTACAAATAATACAAAAGCCTTTAAAAAGGCAATGCTGCAATAAAGCAAGACCCTAATCTTATCTTGAACAAAAAGACAGCTCAATAAGATAAGGATAATAATTAACCTAGGAAATAAATAATGCCTAAGTAAAGTTATGTTAAAGTGTAATTAAATAATTAATTACACCAACAAGTATTACTATTATTTGTGTGAGAATACTATCATATTAATATTATTTCAACATTTGATAGGAGTTTGTCAACATAGTACACATATGTTGCTAGAGAAAATTTTATATTTTATATTTTGGTTTGAATGAGAATGGATGTAGACAACTCGGGAGGGCATGTGGCCTCCCTTATTCCCCTTGATTTTCCTGACAATAATTTGGTTAGTAATTTAGTTGACGAGATCAAATTGGGTCCTATGTGGTTAGCTTGGAGCATGTTCCTACTATTTTCAAAGTCATCAACTCACGTGAAGCGCTTATGTTATTATAATATTCTAATGGTCATGGCTTGAAATTACCAAGTTATAAAAGTTGATTTGATTATCTCAAAGATGGATCAATAATTTTTTCTCCTTCCATCCTAACATTGACCTTTTTTTAGAAATGGGCTTTTGATAAATAGAATCCAAAAGTTCAATTGTTGGTTAGTGCTTTTCTTGGTGGTTTTTTTTCTTCAAAAATAACTCCTTAAGGTTCTAGTAGGAGAACCTTAGTTGTTTTAAAAGAATAGTCTTTCAATTTGAAGGTAGAAACTATATTTTGACCCTAACACTAACCAAGTGGAAACTACCCTTGTTTTGGTTCATCTCCTTGGTATTCCCCTCAAGTTTTGGATGAAGGGTTTTCATCTAGATTGCTAATTATTTTGGTCACTTCCTCACTATGGATAAAGTCACAAAGGGTAAAAGAAATTTATTTTCTTACTTACTTTTGTGTTAGTGTTTAAGTTAATAAGGCTCTCCTAACATCTATAACCTTGGAATCCAAATTGGGTAAATGGGTGCAACCCATTGTCTATAAGAATTCAAAGCTATTTTTTTTAAAACATTCTCAAGAAAGTCATCTTATCAATGTATTTCTATATATATTTTAAATTATGGACAATATTAAATAAAAAAAATAAAATTATGGATGAGCAACTTTCTCCAAAAGGTTCTAAATTGTATCCTTTTGAAATGAAGTTATGTAAACTTCTAGATTCACCCTCCAATATGGTTTTGGTGAAGAATGATAAGGTTTCTACTCCACTTGTAGGCTATAGTGTACTAAGCTTGGGGAAATTATTGATTCAACTCAATGAAGCACAAAATAATGAAACTTATTTTCATCAACGAATAGGTGATGATAAACAATAGTTGAACAACTTTTCCAAAATGAGAGCTAGGTTGATTTATCATAGAATGATGAATCTATTTATACCGCCAATATGGTTGGTGATATCAATAATTTTATACTTGAAGTTATATATTACAAATTCTTGGTTGTATCACAATATAAACAAATCCAAAAACAAGATGAAAAGGAATATAATTTAAAAATATCAATTTTAGAGTAGGAGATTTTTTTTTCTCTCCTTCATGATATAAAATCTAATTATCTTCAAGAAGAAGGTATGGAATGCATAATCTCTAATATTGCTAGTACTATTTGGGTGATGGTTTTTGTAGGTAGGGGAAGGGTCATTCCAAGAAGAATGTCAAGAAATCAATGGATGTTGGGGTGGACCAAAAAAGTGGAAGGCTATCTCCTAGAGAAGAAATAACAAGTGGAAGTAAAATGTAGTGCCTAGCTATTCCTAGCATGTGGTGTTAGTGGGAGTATTGTATTTCGTATATGTTGAGATTTTACATGATCATATTTTGATATTATTGCTCTATATTCTAATTCATTGTTCCTCTATGGTTATTTTATTGTTATGTTTGATTTAAATGGCAAGGAAGTGTGTGTGTGTGTGTTATATTACCAAGTCCCTTGAAAGTAGATGAATGTATTTTATTTTGGAGCTGTTATTGGATGCCTACATGATGTAGGGTTTCCCAAGTGATTACTATTATGTTTTATTCATGAATATATGAATTAATATAGATGTTATAACTAAATAATATTATGAGATTTATCATTTAAATGCAATAAAATTATGGATATGATGTTGTACACCATGGGGTATTTATGTGATGCTTTGGCTATTTATATATAGAGCAAGTATAATTGACATTTGCATTGAGTGGTTACATGTACTAGGTATTTCTCCACCTTGCTCCATAGGTCTGAGTATACCCCAAGGATAGTTATAAGGAGATGTCACATCAACCATTATTGTATTTCCTTACCCATCATACTCAATCTGAGTGTGAGACCATTGATATTTTACCTATTTTAACCTAGATACTTCCATTGGTATGATTACAAATATCATAACCCTTATTGTGGATGTCTTGTGAATGTGTGATTGATGTCTTGTTAAATTTCCTATTTCTGCAATTTAATTTAGTTAAATGCTTATATGGAGTTAATATTAAAATTATATGTTGAATGATAATTGGGGAATGAATTTAATCGATTATCAAGATTCAGGGGTTATTTGTGGAGTTTCAATTGAAGAATGGAAATATAATTTATATTAATTTTAATTAATTTGAATTATAATTCGCATAAGTAATGTGAAAATAGACCTATATAGACTTAAATAGTAAATTGAGTGTGGAATAGAAAATTGGATTATATTTAAATGTCTTATTTTGTCTTGGGTGAAATTAGGGATTTGATGCAAGTTCTTGGAAAATAAAATATATTTTATTATTTTATTTGGAAAAGGAAAATGGGGTTAAAAGGGAAAAATGCATTTATTTTTCATTTCTATGGTTTATGTTGTGAAGAATTTGGAGAGGAAAAAAAAACCTATTTTCCCTAAATTATTATTTTTGTGATTGTGGGAGCAATAAGAGGGAAAATTGGATGGGGTTTGAAGCATCTAGATAGGAGGGTAGGAGATCATGCTCATGTATGGATTCATGCATTAATGGGGTTTTTTTTGGTGTTCTTCTCATTTCAAATTTTGGATAAAAATGTGGCAAGTTTCTAATTTATCTTCTTTTGATTGTTGGTTTCAATTTGAAAGGTTGAAAATGAATTAGTGGAATGTTACAACCTCCCAACATCTTTTATTTCATAGATTTAGATGGAGTATTGATTATTGTGTTAAATTTTGTAGATTTTTTACCCAAACATCATTATTATACCCAATTTTTTGGGACTTGTGCAAAATGATTGTTTTATAGCTTAAAAGGGGTGTTGGAAACTTTCATCACCAAAGATTATCTTTAAAATTTTAATTTTTAAAACTTCACATTTTGGTGAAATTTTAATAGTGATTTGTAAAATTCTTGGATTTTGGCATTGAAAAAATAGTTATAAAATTTGAATTTTAATGTGAGATTGAATGAATTGGAGTGGGGGATTTGAAGTATTCTTCATGAATTCTCATTTTTGATCATTTGAGATCATGTTCAATTTTTTTGTTGAATCAAATTATTGCATTATGTTTCATGCCTCATTCGATGTTTTGGTGCTTGGTATTTTCCTCCATTGGTGGATGTGCCCAATGAGAGGTTGCTATGCCATTGTGTTGAAAGAATGAAGCAGTTTATCATTAATTATTTGTAATTGATGTCAACATTACATGATTTATGTCAATATTGTATGAAGGATGTTTTTAGAAGAGTCATTTTACAAGAGGGTTTAATCTGCACACCAAAAATAGTTAAGTATTTTTTGCTGAGAGTCTACATTGATAGATTCAGTACACAATGCCTCTAGTATTTTGGTCTGAATTTTTTTAACCTTGAAGATTTACTTATTAAATTCTAATATGTTGTTTATGAGTTTCAATAGCATTTTCATTTATAATTTCATCTAATTTGGATAAGTTGTTCAAAAGTTACAAGTAACAGAAGATTGACATATAAGGTTTTGATAATTTTTTGTGTAATGGCTATGACTTAATTGGTCAACACTCCACGGATTTGAGTTAGACCTTTAAATTTTGGGAGAATTTTAATAGGTTTCAATTCATTGTTTTTTCTAGTTGGCATGACATTTTGAGGTCTATGTGTCCTATGGTGATGAATAGTTGGAGTATTTTTCTCTTAGGTCCCATGCATGGCCGACCTAATGTATGTAAAAGGTTTGTGGATATTAAATATGTGATTTGAATATAAAAGGGAGCTATTATAGGTCCATGCCATCCTATATTACATGTTAGTTTAGGCACTAAGGCATTTTGATTTGAATTAGGTGTCGATAAGGCACCTTTTGCATGTTTTAGGGCTACATCTAATTAGGTCGACCTAATTGATGTTTGCAATGGAGTTTGATATAAATACAAGTTTGTTTTGAGTTTGTGGAAATAAAACTTGAATGTGTACATGATCTGAGTGCAAGCAATGATGTGAATTATTATAGAGTTGAGCGAATAAGTGGTGAAAGTTGAGAAGAGGTGTGAATGTAAAGTAGGGAAAAGATTAGTAATATGAGTTAGATGAAGTGTATTAAGTTAGTGCTATAAGCTTCAAAGGAATTGAATCCAACATATGGTAGATTCATTTTGTATCAGTTAAATCTTGGATGTGTAGCCACAAACCTTCTTTCTCTCTTTCTTTTCTCTGTGGACAGTGAGTTCACTTTGATAGTGAGTCCACTTGGCAATGAGCCTTTCTGTAATATCTTATAACCGGTTATAATATATTGTGAGCTAATCCTCACTATGGTTTTTCCCATTTTGGGTTTCCACATAAAAAATCTTGATGTTTATGTGTTATGTGATTTTTTGGATGTTTTCATGCTTTCATTCCTTATAACAATTAAATATGCCTTGGTAATTGGATGGTTAATGATTGGATGGTTTAATAGAACACTGATTCACCCCCTCTTAGTATTTCAAGTTTCCAATAATTGGTATCAAAGCTTGGATCCCTGGAAGGAGCTTGAATGCTTTGGGAAGTTCTTGGAGATTGAACACATGGCTAATAGAAAATTTACTATTCCTTCGGAAGAGATTCCTGCTATTGAATACACAGGAGAAAATTGTATGCTTGACAAAGATGGAGAACTCAAAGTTGTTGTTGAAGATCTTAACAAAGTTGAAGATGAAAACATAGATTTGAAGGAAAATCTTAAAGAAGCAAATGAATGCATCAAAAAATTGGGAGAGAAAATCAAGAAGTTTAGAGAAAGGCATAAGGAGGCCAATGAACAATTGAAACAAGCAAATGAAGATATCACTAGATTGAAAGTGCAAGTGGAAGAAAAGGAAAGGATTGAGGAATGTATGAATGAAATGGTGAAAATAAAATCTAATGAATGCATGAGGCTTGAAAAAGAAGTGGTAACTCTAAGATCAGATCTAGAGAAAGCAATAAGTCATGAAGATAAATTCAAGGCAAGTTCTACAATGCTTGATGAGTTGATTGTAGGCAATAAAGCATCTAAATATAAAGGTGGTTTGGGACTTGAAAAAAGGTGAAAGCTCAAAACTAGGCTAGAAACCTAATGCAAAGAAGATCAATAAACCAAAGAAAAATGAAGACAAGAAGAACAATGGTAACATAAAAAATCAAAGAAACAATGCTAAAAGAACTCTGGTCAGACAAACAAATGCTTAAAGTTACCCATCTTTCAATGGTATTTGTTATTCTTGCAATAAATTTGGACATAGAGCAATGGAATGTAGAAGTAGAATAAATTAGAATATTCCATCTTTTATTGGTCAATGCTTTACATGAAAGAAATTTGGACATAGATCAAATCAATGAAGAAGTCAAATGATGAATAGTTATAACATTGGTAGAATGATTCAAACTTTCAATGGTTACTATTATACATGATATGGATTTGGACAAAAGGCTAATCAATGTAGATCTAGAATGAATAGAAGGAATGATGTTCAAAGGAATCTTGTATGTCACAATCACAATGAACTTGGACATATTGCTAAGTTTTATAGAAGTAGAAACATGAGGAAAGATAATCCGACAAAGAGAAATGAATCAATCAAAAAGATTGATCCAGTAGAAGTAAAGAAGGAAATGGAAAATATCTAGAGAAAGAAAGAGGAGACTAAGAACAAGGATGAATCTGTGCCCTCATTCGGTGCAAATGATTCCTCTAGGAATTGAACTTAGGCATTAGCTTAGGGGAGAAATAATAGATAATCAAACAACCCCTGACTGATATAAGGTGCCATGGCTTGGCAAGAAGATATGTGATAGAGATGAACTATTTTGACCTTCTAAAGAAGACACCAGAAGAAAATATGCAAATGCAGAGATTTGTGGAGCAATTTAGGGTCTACTATTGCATAGAGAAGGGTTTTACCAACTTTATTGTTTGGCACATTGAATGTGAATTAGGGAAGATCTAAGGATTATAAGTATCTACACTTAGTCAATTTTATTCACTTTTACACATTCAGAGAAAGCAAAGCAAGTTGAAGTGAATTCAAGAGATCAAAGATAATTTGTGAAGTAGAGCATCCAAACCCTAGTTTTGGTTGAGCAAGAAAAAGGTATTTACCATTATCTAAAGCTAATATATATATTTTTTGAAGCATTTGAATTCAATAGATATGGTAACACCTACAATAGTGAATGTGAATGAGAAGCCCTGACCAAAATTCAAGAAATGTCCCATAATTTTTTTTGAGAATGACCTGCTTAGAGCTTTTTTAAGCATTCCATATAGGGTTTTTCCTACATAAGACATTAGGGATTACTTTCATGGGAAAATTGAAGAGTATAACCACACAAGATTTACAAACTTGTGGAAAAACTAATTAATTGGAGATGATTACCAAATTAAGCTATAGTATGAAAACCTACTGAAGAAGAAATTGGACATTTGACAATGGTGTCCATGTTTCAGTTATGATGATGAAATTAAGTTTGTGAGAATGAAATTGAGCAGAGTGCATGGAAAATTCATATGGACTAACATGCTTGGTTTGATATCTAAGGAAGTTATAAAGGAGTTTATTGGAATTTTTTCCACCAGACTTGTATCAGTATTGAAATTTGTGAAGAACAAGGATGCGATGGAATTAACTGGAGCCACATTTGATCAAAGAGATGCCAATGTGAACACTATCCAAAATCCTACAATAAGATATGTAGTTATGGTTATAAGATATAAGATATACGACATCAACAAAGAGAATTCTATGTTTGCTATAACAATTAATATAGCATATGAGATGGTGGAAAAGGAAAAGGATTATGATTTGTGTGAGTTTCTCAGGTAAAAACTCTTTGAGAACTTGAAGCAAACTAAAGAGAATAAATACCCCTTCAATTTTGGTTCTTTCATAGTCTTTCTATTCTAATTTTTGAAAGAGCTTCCAAGAAGAAGCAATGTCATAAGAGCATACCAGTATCCCATCAAATCTTGGAACACCTATACAACCTTGGTGGTATGAAAGCTTAGGATGAAGCACTTACTATATTCTTTGTAGTATTCCAGAAGATAATGCATGAAAGGGAGAGGATCCCTAAGTCAGTGGTGAAAAAATATGAGAAGGATATCACATTCTTGGTCACAATTGATGAATGCATCATTGAAGTTGTAGAACCCAAATTTTCTAGATTCTACCAATTGGATATAAAACCAATGAAAATTAAGTCAATGGTTATGTTGACATATTGTTGAAGAGTCCTAAGGACACTACACAAGAAAGATATGACACATATGAAGAGAAATATATGGAAGTGCATATGGAGTTGAAGAAACCAAAGATAAAGAAAAAAGTGAAAAAGATGGTAGATGAGTTTGTATAAAGGGAAGGGTTCACAAAAGAACAAGTGAGGGAAGCAAGAGTAAGAGTAGAGGGAGAAGCAAGCACAACTGGTGGGTCCACTAGACCTAGAAGATCTGGAAGAACAACTTCCACCACTCCCCCTAGTATTTAGATGCCCTCTAGAATACCACCTACCACCAACAAAATTAAGAGGACAAAGACCAGTGCTTTGATGATAGAGGAACTTCAGGTGAAGGAGGCCACAAGGCCTAAGAAGAGAAAGAAAACTACTTTGGAATCCCCCACTACTACTACCACATCAAAGAGAAGAAAATCGAAAGCTCTGAGAGAGAAAAATCCAAGTATATTATTTGAAGAAGAAAAGGATGAAGGGTCCCTGTTGGAAAGAAGAAGAATTGGAACAAAGAGATAAAGAGTAGACATAATTGATACCTTCAATGAAGAGGAAATTGAGAAGGAAAAGAAAGCCTTCAGAATACATATACATAAGAAGATGAAGGAAAGTAAGGAAAATAAGAAAATAGATGATCCATAGAAAAAGAAGAAGAGAACTTTGGAGATACCTCACAATCCAATGAAGTTGGAAACATTATTTAAAGGCATTTTGCACCATGGAATGTTGGGAGAAACATTATCCTTATACAAGAATGAATATGAGGTGGACATAGCCACCACAATAGAATAAATCATTAAGTACATCATCATCATTGAAGAAAATATGGAGAATATAAAGAAGAAGGTTCCAAATGATGTGTGGAACATTTTAATGGAGAGGAGAAAAGAGGCAATAGATAAAGAGGAGAAGATTAGATCAAATGCTATGGAGAAAATTGGATTCTCCTTATCTAATGATGATAAGGTCACATTGGCCCAAGTATATAGTAAAGAATTTAGAACTAAATAGAGAGTCACAATTCTGATGGGAAGAGAACAAGATGAGTTTGAGAAAATGTAGAAGAAAATAGAAGAAAAGATCACAGACATTGCTCATAATTATGGCATGATTCCTCTACTGGTAAATGAATACATTGGAGATACTAATGCAGAGGTATATATATATATATATATATATATATAATACACCTCTAAATATAGATGAACCAATGCAAGGAAATGCTAAAGATAAGTGCTAAAGGAGAAACAGGGACTGGAAAGGAAACCACAAAGGATGACACCTCTATTCCTCTAATAACACATGATACAAAAGTAGAAAATTCTACTCCTCCATAGTAAACAATGATCAAGGCAATCCAAAGACATTTGTTCCTTCAATAGACATAGAGCAAGGCATCAGTGAAAGTGATAAGAATGATGCTGATAATGAATGAAGATAGGAAAATGAAGAAAATAAAAGAAGAGAGAATGATGGTGAGAAGGAAGGAGAAGACAAAAATGAGAGTGAAGAAAATAAGCAAGGAGAGAAGGACAAGGACAAAGGAGATGGAGATAAAAAAAGAAGATGAAGATAAAGATAAAGACAAGACCTCCAATGAAGAAGAAAAGGTAGAGGAAGAAGAGGAAATTGATACCAAAAAGAATGAAGTAGTAGAGAAATTTGAGGAGTTACCTAATCCCTTCAGTGAATCTTCCTCTGGTAATCCTTTGAAACGTCTTTTGTCCAAGAAATTAGGGTTCCAATCAGTAGTTTCTTCTCAGTAATTGCAATTGACCATGTAGTAGGCTAGTGTTGATTTAGATAAGATATCTCAAATTCATAAGTTGCAGCTAGGTGATGTGTTTCATGCATCAGCTAGGAAAGAAATTATTGAAACACACCAAAGGAGTGGTGATTTAATGAATGAAGCTATAAATACATCGCAGTAGGTAACACCCATAACTAATATTGATACATCTTTGTCTACAATGGAAAAAAATATGTTTCTAATTGATTCCTTCAAGGAATATTCCTCCAACTTTAAGGGACAAGTAGAAATAGAGGTTGAGATGAGGCTTGCAGAGAAGAATTTGATGTATATTATAGAGAAGTGTGCATCTGTACATAACAAGGTTGAAGAGTGTTTCAAGGAAGTGTAGGCTTGTGAAGAAGAAGCAAAACATTTATTTTTATATTACATGAAATGGTCGGATGCCACACAAGGTATAATTTAGATAAAATGGACTCAATTGAGTCCCAACTAACTAATACATCAAGTGCCTATGATCTGATATTAGAAAGAGATCATCAAACTCAGTCTGCTACAATAGACTCACATGACAGATTCTTCACCATACAAATCTAGAAGGAAGAGATAATAAAGCATCTAGGGAAGTTAAGGGACTTGGTAAAAACAAAGCATATACCTATCTCAAATTCCCTTGTAAGTACTAACAAAATTTCAAAGTTAAATCATATTCCTAGTACTTTGGAAGAAGGAGAGGACACATTGATGGAGCTTGAGTCTCAACATAGAATGCTTGTAGCATCAAAAAAGAGTTGGGAAGAAGGAAAATCTACTTGGTAAGCTATTCTTTAAAATATTTAGGGGCCAACATCTTCGGGTTGACCATTTTTATTTCTTTGTATTTTTTTAGTTTTTCATCTTTATAATTTTTTTTGTAAATACGTGTATGCATTAGGAGTTTTTGGTTAGGGGGAGCTAGTACATTAATTTCGGTTATTTCAATTTGTATATATTTGAGGGGGAGCATAAAAAGTGTTAATAACTACACACCATTTTCCATTGATGTCAAAGGGGAGAGATACATGTTAATGATACATGGAGAATTTTTGTTTTGGCACATGTTTCCATAAATGACAAAGGGGGAGATTGTTGAAAGAATGATGAAGGTTGTCATTGATGTAAAAATTACATGATGAATTTCAATATTGTATGAAGAATATTTTTAGAAGAGTCATTTTGCAAGAGGGTTTGATCTACACACCAAAATAGTTAAGTATTTTTGCTAAGAGTCTACACTAGAAAATTTAGTACACAATGCCTTCGATATTTTGGTCCACATTTGTTCACCCTTGAAGATTTATTTTTTCAATTATAATATGTTGTTTATGGTTGTAAATAACATCTTCATTTAGAATTTCATCTGATTTGGATAGGTGGTTTGAAAGTTACAAGTTGAAAGGTTGAATGTTGTTGCTTCTATGCTTGGGAGATATAATAACAATCTTCACACTCTCTCATTCAAGGAAAACCTTATTGATCTCAACCTCATGTGTACAAAGGAGAAATGTATCTTGTAATAGGGTTGTTCTAGGGTTTATTGTAAACTAATGAGGGGTTCACCACCAAGCTAGGGCTTGGAAAGACAAATGAAATGCAAGATTTAATGCTTCCACCTAATTCAATGCAATCTTTCACTAAATGACCTAAAAATGCATGTAAATCAAAATAGGAAGCTGAGAGATGAAATGTGTGCACCTAGAAATCTAAAAAAGACTGGATGAAGGCTTGAAATGCTAACAACACTAATTTTAAAGCTTGCTAGAAATCATATGCCAATCTTGGAAATTTAGTCCTAGATTAGGGTTTTTGGGTGAAACTAAAATTTGACAAAAGGGTGTTTGAAACTACAAAAATTTGGAAAATGACCTAAACTAGGACTCACACCAGAATTGGCATATTAGTCCAGTTAAGTTTTTCTAAAATTTCAAATCCTAAATCTACTCCTCAATGTCTACTCTATCCTTTCCAATTGATTTCTAGATCTGAAACCCTGATTTGCAACCTGTAGAAGTCTTCTAATGATCTTCAATGCAAGGTGACAACTTTGACAACTTTCTCCAAACTTGCTCTTCAATGTGTCTTCAAACTAGACCTACAAATAACACACTAAAGAGAGGGAAATTTTTTTTTTTTAGTATAAATGGGTTTTCCTTGGTCAAACCCCATTTTGATAATCAAACCTTGAAATGAAATGAAATAGGAATGGAGAATGATGAATGAACAAAATATGATGTTGCAAATCACCAAACCCTAATAATAAGAGGCTACAAACATGTATGAGATGGCTCCAATGGATGTAGATCTTGACTCTTGCTTGAATATGATAGATCTTGAATTAAATGCTACCTTGAATCATGAAACCCTACATCACAATTATTAGCTCAAAAATTAACGTGATGCATGAAGACATTGACATGATGCCTGATGTTTGAATAATGCACTAAAACACTTGATAATTAGCCCTTGAAGACTCTTGAATGCTCTTGTAAACACTTGAATGCTCTTGTGAACTCCAATGCATTAATACTTGAAGGCTTAGGATGATCTCTTGAATGCTGAGGTGAAAATGAGTGAAATAACCTTGTATTTATACTTAATTATGCCAAATTTCTTGAAATTATAATAGTACAAGCCAACAATAGATATAGGAGGATAAAACCCTACCAAGAATTTGAATTAATTTTAATTTTGGGCCACACGGGACTCATATGCCAAGGTGGTGTATGAGTCCCATTAGGCATAAATTATGGGATCATTTTAAAAATGCTTATAAAGGTGTAAAATCTAGATCAAGACCTAAAACCCTAGGTGGGATTCATACGCCCATGGTGTCATATGAGTCTTAGATCACTAAATTTGGGCCACACAACCTAAAAACACCTAAATTATGGCTATATATTGATTTATGTCAAGATTGTCCTTAAAAATATGCATTAAATGAGGTTTGTGGATGCAAAATAAGGCCAATTAAGGCATAAAGAAGCTTAGTTATTTATGAAAACCCTAGAAAAGTGTGAAAGTGTGTTATAAAAATTTACAACACCTTAAATAAGGTATGATTAAGTTTATTTAGTTCACAAGGGACCAAGACCTAATGTGAGTGTGTTAAACACATTACAACACTAAGTCAAGGCATCATTAAGCTCAATTTTACAAGGACCCAAACAAGTGTGAAAATGTCACCAACGACATTTTTTGACACTACACAAGTAATAGAAGATCGACATATAAGGTTTTGACAATTTTTTGTGTAATGGCTATGACTTAACTAGTCGACACTCCTCCACAGATTTGAGTTAGACCTTGTGATTTTGGGAGAATGTTAACATGTGTCAATATATTGTGTTTTCCAATTGGCATGACATTTTTAGGTCCACGTGTCCTATGGTGATGAATAGTTGGAGCATTTTTCTCTTAGGTCTCATGCCTAACCAACCTAATGTATGTAAAAGGGTTGCAAAGATTAAATATGTGATGCGAATGTAAAAGGTGTTGAATATCCAAGATACTGAGAGGGTGGGGGGTGAATTAGTATCTTCTTAAATTTTTTGAATATATACCATCCAATTATTCCAATGCATACAACAACAAAGATAAGTAAAAGCCTTAACAAAAAATGAAATCACATAACACATGAACACCAAGATTTTTATATGGAAAAACCAAAATGGGAAAAACCATAGTGAGTGTTAGCTCACAATATAGTATAACCGATTAAAAGATATTACAAAAATGGACTGGCTCACTACCAAGACTCACTGTCCAAATACAAAGGCTCACTTCCTATAGAATTACAATGACAAAATGGCTTACATCCATATAATGAACTGATAAAGTACACCTAGTGCATGCAGATTCAATTCCAATGAAGCTTAGTAAACTAACTTGACACACTTCATCATATTTTCTCTTCTTCACATTCACATTCACAACACAATCATCACACACTTACAATTCTTCAAAAAATGTCCAATATATATATCTAATCTCTCTGCAAGCATCAATTAGGTCGACCTAATTAGATGCACTTCTTATTTATCAAAAATACCAACTACGGACTACAAGCTTTCACAAAATCTTCCCAAAAAGCAATTTAGGCACCCAACACGCTACATCCTGTCGGCATGGACCTAAGATAGGTCACACATAAATCCACATAAAATTAATTAATTCACCATTACACACCTTCATCCATTAGGTCGACCAACGATAGACCTAATAGTAAAATTGCAATCAATAGAGTAATGTCGATACACCATACGAGCATTTGAATACATGAGATCTTGAATGTATGTGCTTATAACATCCATGCACCATTTCTAAAAACCGCAAGAAACAATAATCAATAACAAACAATTGTGGACCAAAATATAGAATGATATACCAAAATATCGAAGAATGTAAGCATTATTCTAGTTCAAATACTAGACCAAAATATTGGAAGAAATTCATACTTGATCTTGCAATTGCAACTAATATATCATGGTGACATCAATGGCAACACAAAACAACAAAATGAGATGTTATTCTTAATTTTTCCAACAATCTCCCCCTTTGTCATTGATGGCAACATGTGCAAAAATAAATATTTATAAATTTCCTTATTTACAACACTTATCCCCCTAACACCAATATTCCACCATTCTTCACTCCCCCTTTGACATCAAGGACAAAGGGTGTCCAAAAAATTGAAATTGAAATATGAAAAAAAAGAAAACAAAGAACATGCATCAACCAGAAGATGATGAGCCTTGAAGCTCCTTAAGAATACCTTCCCATATTGATTTACCATTCTCCCAACTATCCTTTACAACAATCAACATCCTGTTCAGGGATTCCAACTCTACCAGAGTTTCTTGTGCACCATTTGAAGTATCAAGAGTCAAGTTTATCTTCTCAAGTTTTTTCATGCTTTCCAAGGCCTTGCCAACCAAAGTGTATTCCACTCTTATAATTTCACTTAACTGATTGAATTTTATGATTAGTCTCTTCCTTCTGCTTTTGTAAAATAAATAATTTATTTTTATGCGCAGTGATGGTGTTTTAGGTCAATCTATCTCTGTCTTTGGATATATTGTAAGTACCAGAGACAACAGTCAACTAGGAATCAATAGAGTCCACGAAAACCTTTATGTTCTAAGTGGTGTCTGGCCATTTCAAGCAATAAGCAAGGACAACATTTGCTTCCATCTCACAGACTTGTACCACATCCAAATTCTTTTTAACATTTGTGTGTGCCAGAGCACACTTATCATGCAATGCCAGTAGCCTTTTCTCTACCAGTTTCTCCTCAATTTCTTCTTTTTCCTTTTCTCCAAGCTCGAAGGTATACTCCTTGAAAGAATCTAATAGCAATCTCAAATTTTCAATAGGAGTGAGGGATGCATCAATAGATGCACTAGGTGTGACCTCCTACAATGTCTTGAGAGCATATTCTATGAGTTTTGTTCCTTTCTGATGTGTTTTAAGAATCTCTTTCCTTTTGGATTCCCGTAATGCATCTCCTAACACCACTTTATGCATTAGAGACATCTTCTCCATATCTACATATCCTTCAATCATAGGAATTTTTGGCTGAAATTTGATTTGCTTGGACAACAAGCATTTCAGAACATCATTACCAAAGGACAATTCTTTGGGATGCTTAAGAGATTCTAGAATCTGCTTTTGACTTTCTTCATCTTTCCCAATAGATTCCTCATTTTTCTTTTCTTCCTCTCCATTTTCCTTCTCTTCTTCCTTCTTTTCTTCTTCCACTTTCTCTTCTTCTTCTTCTTCTTCTTTCTTTTCTTCTTTTTCATTTTCATATTTATCTTTATCCCTATTTTCTTCTTCATCATTTTGAACTTTTCCATTTTTATCTTGTTCTTCTTCTTCACTACCTTTTCCCTCTTCAATATTTCCTTTTTCTCCTTTAGTGTGCTCCGGAGGAGCATCATTATGCTTTTTAGGCTCAACTTCACCTTCATTTTGCTTTTCTTTTTCTCAAGGATCATTTTCATCACTGACATTATTTTCACATCAAAATCTTCAGAGATACCTACATTACCTATACAAGGGGAATATCTTCCTCAACATTTTTGTGAACCCCAATCCTAGACCTACACAAACATAGCAAATAAACACAATGTTAGATCCATATGCAAGTTAGAACTAAGATTCCCCATGAAATTCATCTACAATGCTCAAAATAAGAAATGAATGAAGAACACAATAAATAAATCAATTTAATATTATTAAATCATGCAAACAATCAATCCCATGGGGTAATTGGTGCCATTTTGATGTGGAAAATGGCCCTTTCCCAATCCCTTGTAAGCTTTGTGATGACTTGATGAAGATTGGATGCTTCCTTGATGAAATTCCTGCATAACCTAGCTATGAAAATGGAGATTTGGATGAAAAGCTATGATAACTTGGATGAAATTTGCACAAAATGATAACTTTGCCTCAACCTCCTCTCCAAATGAGCATAATGATGTTACATTTATTGTGGCTCTTCTAAAAAAATAGAGAAGGTCTCTATTTATAGATATGAAGGATTGAAGAATGCAATATATGGAGGGTGTGGGACAAAAGATAAGCCAATGATAAAGTTCCACTTGTCATCATGCTAATGGACAAAGGTTGAGCACATTTTGGTTATTGTGCAAATGAGGGGGATATTTGAAATTCAAAAGATGGCTTGAAGGATGAGATGAAAGGTGAAGTTAATATCACTTAGCTCAAGAAAAGGACATGTAAGAGATTTTAAATGCTTTGTTGGATGTACAAACCCTTTTGGAGGGATTTTTCAAATTTGGGAAAATATTCCAACCATTGATGCCTTTTTGAAAGTAATTGAGGATTTAATAATTCAAAAGAAATGATTTATTGAGCAAGTGGAAAAAGCTAGAGGATTTGATGGATTAAGACAAAGATTAATTAGGATTTGATTAATTTAAAGGAGATTAGTTGATTTGACCATTCGATTTAGATTTTTGGATTTAAATAAATCAAAATGAGAGGAATAATGATTTTAGACTTAATTAAATAATATTTGATTTATTTAATTAAAGAGGATGGTGTTAGCTTTAAATCAAATAAAGATTAATTTATTTAATTTAAATGAGATGACTTTAGAGATTAATTAAATAAAATGAATTATTTAATTAAAAGAGGGACTATAAGATTAATTAAACAAAGTGATTTATTTAATTAATAGGAGATGATGACTTAATTAGATAAAAAATATTTATTTAATTAAGAGATGAAATGTGATGAATTTAATTAAATGACAAGTAGGGGAGATGATTTAGGATGAACTAGTGTTAGTAAGATCAAGATTAGGCATATAGGATCAATCAATATATTTTCAATGTCTACAATTTTCAACAACAACATTAGCCTTGAGCATGCCATATTTTTCTACTATATCCTTTATCACCTTTACATTGTTTCCTTCCTTATCTCTTTATTTGCTTTTTACCCCTTTTCATTAAAATATTAACCCTTTTCTTCATTCAAAACATATCTACACAAATATTTTTCAAAGACTTCAGATCATTTGGGGTCAGAGAAGACCCAATCTTATCAAATGCATCATTCCTAATTTTCTCTCAAAGTGCAACAGCCTGTGATCTCCTTTTCATCAAATCTACCCACATATTCTTAGGTACATCTTGCTTTATATCATCCCATTTAACTTCCAAGATGATAACATATTGAATGACAACTAAAATTAATGTTTTCTTATCCTCTTTTCTAGCATCATCATAATATTCTATTGTCAGCTTCATCATGTTCTCAAAATGTAACAAAGCATTAAGAGTATCCTCTAATTTGAAATGGGGACTAGAACTTATTGGAATGTCCTGTTCTTCTCTCTAGTCTGTAGAGGCTTCATCAAACAACTTAGAATTCTTCAACTTTGGTTTGGTATGGACATGAACACCAAATTTTTGCTCTTCCTCATCATCAGAAGATGATACAACATGCACTCTCTTAGAACCAACAACTTCTTTAGAAGCACCTTCACCAGAGGATAAACTTCCTCTTTTCTTCCTTACCAATTTTACAGCAGGGTCCTCTTCCTTTTCATCTTGATCATTTGTGATGCAAATATTTTTCTCTCTTGTATCCTTTTCTTTCTTTCCTATCTTTTGAGGGGCCATCGAAGGAGTTCCTTTCCTCTTCCCAGATCTAGTTGTAGGTCCAAAGGAAACTAGGCCTTTTCCTTTATCAGTGGTACTGGGTTTAATCTTTGTTGCAGGGACTACAAAGGATTTAGCAGGAGTAGTCCTGTCAGATCTCCTCAAGCTAGATGATTCTACCTTCAAATCTTCTCCCTTATCCCTTCCAAGAGAAATTTTCTCATCAATGAATCTAGCTTCTCTAAACTTCTTTTCCACTCTCTTTCTAATTATTAGCTTCTGATGCTCCATGTGGATCTCCATAGAGTTTTTAGCATAAGTACCAATTATGGGTTCATTGGAATCCTTCAAGTTTTTCAACAACATTTGTACATAACCCTCAACCTCTTCTATAATTTCATATCCCAATGGCTAAATCCATATGTTCTAGGCTTCTATCACTTCGATAATGCATTCATAAGAGGAAACATGAAATATGATGTCATCTTTACATTTCTTGACAATTTTCCTCAGAATCCAATCTCTCTCATTCATGTTGCTCTTAAATACAACAAAGAATGCTATTAGAAAATTTTCTTGAGCATTTAGATCACCCAGACTATGCATATAATCAAAAATTTTATGTGCCACCGGTCTGGACAAGTCCCAAAATATTTCATCATTCTTTCCAGGAAGTCTCTTCATGAAATATAACAATAAACATACAATCAATGAAACGAATTTGAAAGCATACTTCCTTTCCTTGGTCATTCTCAAATTCTCAAGCAACTATAGCCAGAGAAGCTCACATAAGTCATAGTCTGCATCATTGAATATCATATCAAAACCATAAATAAATAGTTGTAGCTAAAACAAAATTCTCTCTATTGGTAAAGTATATTTTGTGACCAATCACGATAACAACATACTTCATAGCCAGATTGGTGATGGAATTTGTTGTTAAAGATCTCATCATATGCAACTCCTGTGAGTTTCTATACCACTTCATTCTTCACAACTTTCAATACAGGTATTGGACCTTTATCCCAGAGGCCGGTAATAGCCCTAATCACTTCCTTAGTTATTATGTGTGGTCATTTAGTCCATAAGAATTTATCATGTATTCTGCTTAGGAATGGCTTTACAAATCTATCATCAACCACATAAATGAAGTTGGGAAAGTTGTTCCATTTGTCTAACCTCTTCATAAGCAGGTTCAAGTATTTAGGTTTTATCAAGAAACTATCTCCAGTAAGCTCATTCAGCCAAATGTTGATCAATTTGGTGTGGTTGAATTCCTCAGTCTTTACTTAGATAAACATTCTTGTGTCCTTAGTCAACATAACTCCATGAGGAATTGATGAGAAGGCACCCATAGGGTCATCTTTGAAAAATTTCAAGGAATATTTCCTATAAGAAGGTCTCGGTATTTTCAACACTTTAACAACTACAGGGGTTGCCATTCTTCCAATTTCAAATTCAAACAACTCAAAGAACACAAACCCACAATTGTACAGAAAATTAAAATACCTCTTTCTTCACAATGAACTAGAACTAGGGTTTGCATGACTCGAACTCCAAATCACCTCAAGAATGCTCCAAAAATATCTTCAATTTCTTTAAATGCATGATTAATCAAAATGCCTTACACATTTTCTTTATAAAACAACATTTTCCCTAACTTGCATTAAATGCGACAAATTTCAAAAAGCTACTAAAAAACTCTTCTTCTCTACTCAGGAAAACCCTAATTTTCTCTGCAAAAGATTATTCCTTCATATTTTCTTCTAGTTCCAGTTGCATAACCTCTGGCTTATAATTTCTCACAACATATCTTCATGCCAAGGAATGACATGCCAAACATCAAGGGGGTTCAAGTGATTTTCTATAAAAGCTCCCCCTAAGACCTTGTGAGGTCTAGTTCCTAGAGGAATTGTCTGTATCGGATGAGGGCATAGACACATCTATCATCTCAGTCTCTTCTTTCTTCCTCCAAATCTTATCCATTTCTTGCTTAATCTCATCTTTGTCAACCTTCTTTGCAAATATATTCTTTTCTACCGGATTGGTCTGCTTACCCTTCTTGCTTCTGCAAACTCTTGAGATATGTCTTGGTTTGTTGCAATTATAGTAGAAAACATTTTTCTGATTAGTTTGACTTCCACTAACTCTTGTTATGAATTGATTAGCTTTATGTCCATACTTGTTGCAAGTATAACAATAGCCATTAAAGGATTGATTCACTCTTCTCCATTAAATTGATTCATCATCTGGGTTCTGCACTCATTTGACCTATGTCTAATTCTTTTGCATGCAAAACATTGACCAGTGAAGGGACCAGGAAACTAATTCATCCTACTCCTACATTCTATTGCCCCATGACCAAATTTGTTGCATAAAAAACAAGTTCCATTAAAGGAAGGATACTTTTGTGCATTAGGCTATCTAACTGGTGGTCTCCTAGCAAATTTTTTGGAATTTCTTTTCAAATTTCCTTTATTCTAAGTCTTCTAGTTTTCTTTATATTTTTCACCTCCTTCCATTCCCAAGCCACCTTTATCTTTACTCAATTTATGTCCTAAAATCAATTCATGAAGCCTGTCAGAGCTAGATTTGAAATTGTTTTCATAGAGTTTTTCCTTCTCTAGATCCACTTTCAGGTTCACTACTTCTTGTTCAGGCTTGATGCATTCATCAGACTTTCTTTGTACCAATTTATTTAGACATTCTTCAATTCTTTTCTTCTCCTCTACTTGCACTTTCAAATTGGTAATTTCTTCATTAGCCTGCTTCAACTGATCAGTTACTTTCTTATGCCTTTCTTTGAAAATTTTCAATTGCTCTTTTAATTTTTGGACACATTGATTTGCATATTCAATATTTTCTTTTAGATCTTTATTTTCTCTTTCAACTTTATCAAGATCTTCAAGGGCAGTCCAGAGCTCTTCTTTATCATCCATTTCTTCCATCATCAGGATCTCCCTCAAGCTGTTAGGATTTTCCAAAGAAACCAAGCTTTGATACCAATTGTTGAATATCCAAGATACTGAGAGGGGGGGTGAATTAGTATCTTCTTAAATTTTCTAAACAAATACCATCCAATTATTCCAATGCATACAACAAAGATAAGTAAAAGCATTAAAAAAACATGAAATCACAAAGCACATGAACACTAGGAATTTTATGTGGAAAACCCAAAATGGGAAAAACCATGGTGAGTGTTAGCTCACAATATTGTATAATTGATTATAAGATATTAAAAAAATGGGGTGGCTCACTTTCAGGGCTCATTGTCATAATAAAAGGCTCATTTCCTATAGAATTACAATGACAAAATGGCTTACATCCAGAGAATGAACTAATAAAGTACACCTAGTGAGTGTAGATTCAGTTCCAATGAAGCTCAGTAAACTGACTTGATACACTTAATCATATTCACTCTTCTTTACATTTGCATTCACAACACAATCATCACACACTTACAATTCTTCAAAAACTTTCCAATATATATCTGATCTCTATGCAAGCATCAATTAGGTTGGCCTAATTAGAAGCACTTCTTAGTTATAAAAAAATACTAGCTATTGGCTACAAGCTTTCATAAAATCTCCCCAAAAATAAATTCAGGCACCCAACATGCTACATCCTATCGGAATGGACCTAAGATAGGTCACTCATAAATTAGCATAATAAAAATTAATTCACCATTACACACCTTCATCCATTAGGTCAGACAAGGATATAACTAATAGCAAAATTTCAATCAATAGAGTAATTTCGATACACCATATAGGAATTTCAATACATGAGATCTTGAATGTATGTGCTTATAACATCCATACACCATTTCCAAAAACTACAAGCAATAGTAATCAACAACAAACAACTATGAACCAAAATATCGAAGGATATACCAAAATATTAGAGAATGTAAGCATTATACTGGTTTAGATAACAAACCAGAATACCAGAACAAATTCAAACTTGATCTTGCAATTGCAGCTCATATATCATGGTGACATCAATAACAACACAAAACAACAAAATGAGATGTTCTTCATTTTTACAACAAAAGGAAACTATTATAGGTCCATGCCAACCTATATTGCATGTTGTTTTGGGTGCGAAGGCATTTTGATTTGAATTAGGTATCAACAAGGCATGTTTTGTATGTTTTAGGGCTACATCTAATTTGGCTGACCTAATTGATGTTTGCAATGGAGTTTGATATATGTACAAGGTTATATTTTGAGTTTGTGGACATTGAATTTGAATGTGTACATGATCCAAATGCAAGTAGTGATGAAAATTATATCAAAGTTGAGTGAATAAGTCATGAAAGTTGATAAGAGGTGTGTGAATGTAAAGCATAGCAAAGATTAGTCATATGAGTTAGATGAAATGTATTAAGTCAATGTTTTGATCTTCAAAGGAATTGAATCCAACATATGGTAGATGCATTTTGTATCATTTCAAATCTTGGCTGTGTAGCCACCAACCTTCTTTCTCTCTTTCTTTTATATATGGATAGTGATTCCACGTGGTAGTTATCCTTTTTGTAATATCTTATAATTGGTTATAATATATTGTGAGCTAATCCTCGCTGTGGTTTTTCCCATTTTGGGTTTTCCACATAAAAATCCTGATGTTTATGTGTTATGTGTTGTTATGGATGTTTTCATGCTTTCATTCCTTATAATAGTTAAATATTCCTTGTTAATTGGATGGTTTAATAGAGTACTAATTCACCCCTATCTCTCAGTATTCTGAGTGTTCAACACATTGGTTATTAGGCCAATGAGGAATCCTTTGTGTACTCCATTGGTGGATGTGCCTAATGAGAGTTATTTCTATGCCATTGGTGATTAGTCCAATGAGGAATCCTTTGTGTAGTACATTGGTGATTTTTCCTAATAAGAGTACTTGGTTATGCCATTGTGTTCATGCCAATGGGTTATGTATTAAACCATCATGTGGTGTTGTTTGATCTTGCATTACATGTGTGACATGTATGCATTATTTTTGGTGTGTGTATAAGCCTTCCCCCATGTGTCTTGTGTAAATGTGATTAGGCCTTGTGGCATCTTCTAGCATAGTGGGAGTGAACCTTGTTGATTTCATGTGGCAGGGTGGCATGGAAACCACCATTGGGGTTCAGAGGTTGAAGGAGCAAAGAAACATCAATATCCTCTTCTTTTATTATTCATTTGCTTTATAATTATTTTAATTTTATGTTGGAAGGAAATTTAAGTCCTCTCCTTATGTGAATTCAAACTAATTTTAATGTAATTTTTAGATGAACCTCACTCTTGAGATGGATTGTAATCATTTTATAATTGTCAAAATTTTAACATTAATTACATGTTTCGGTGTTGGTTTCAGACATTATTGTAAATGTATAATGTTTAATTCATGTCTTGGAAGTTTAAAATTAACTTAGGAACATTTATTTTTGGTTTAAAATGAAATTAAGTATCTTCTAGTGAGTTTGGGCAGCCTGATCAACTCAGAAGTCTCAAAACTCACCCAAAATGTTTCCAAGTGTGTTTGGGTGGCCTTGTCATCAATGTGATGCTCCAATATCATACAAGGGTCCTTGGTTGATAGTGGGGTAGCCTAGTCAGCTCATGAGTCTCCAAAATCACCCAAAATATGTCTTAGTGTGTTTGGGTGGCCTTGTTATTAGTGAGGCAACTTGGTATCATACTAGGGTACCCTCGTTGGTAATGGGGTGACCTAGTTATAAGGGATGACAAACAAATTTTTTTCTCTCTATTTGGGTAGGATCATTCCCATACAAAAAACATAATGTAAATTCTATTAACCAAGGTTATCCAAGGGTTTTCCAAGGCTATTTCCCTTGTTGGATAATTTTTATGTCCTATATTTTTCTTGTGATGATTATTTTCTTCAACTAGGTCTTCAAAAACCTAGTCAAGTTTTCTCTCTTTTAGGACCTATTAGTTCCTCTAAGTTTTGGGACCTTAGAGGGGTAAACCATGTAAATGGAAGTTGTTCATCATGGTCTTGGGGGTATAATGATTGATGGGACTTATCCTTAAGTTTCTTTGTTGACGAATTATGTTTTCTCCTACATTGTTTTGCTTGCACTCTTTTGAAGTTGTCTAGTTGGAAAACCTAAGGTTAGGGAGATTATGCACCTAGTCTTGTGAAGTGTTAGGAAGGCTATAAAACTCTTGGTTGGTAATTTTTAGTGTTCTAAATAGTACTCATAGGTCTTGAGGTATTTTTTTTAATTATCTTTCCACTTGTGTGATTTCATATCATGACAATACATCTTGTAAAGTGTGTGGTCTATCTAGAAATGATATTTCATCATTCCAATTAGAGGAGAGTTTGTATCTCTTGGTTTCGCATCCTTTGGTGAAGGTTTATCCTTTTTTTGGTTGGTTAAGTGACTATAGATGTGGATTTTAGGTCGATGATTCCCTCATCTTATTTGAGAGTTGTGTTATGAGAGAACATAATCGCAGTCTGTAATTAATCGTCATGTAGGATATGTTCTCTCTCTCTCTCTTGTTATTTGTGGTGCATTTATCTCACAAGTGGTTAGTATTCCACTATTACCACCTTTCTTATGCAATGGTGAGATCATATTATTATTTTTCTTGTGTCATTATGATCATGCAATACTTGTGTGCATGTTGTTGTGCAAGTATGGCATGTTAATGTTGTATCTTCGATGTTGTGGTTGTTGTGTTTAAAAAAAAGTTATTCAATCAAGTTTTTACTTGTTCTTCAAGTAGAGCATTAAAAAATAATAATTTGGAGTTGTAAACCTCCAAGAAGCGCTACAAATAAATATATTACTTGGAATATGAGAAGGTTCAATAGCCCTAATAAATAGTTTTTAGTTAAAAATTATGTTTTAGATAACCATTTAGATATTCTTCTACTTAAAGAAGTTAAGATGTTTGAAAATAACTTTACAAAGATTTCCAGTGCATTTGGCCTTTCTTTTTAGTGATGCTCAAGGTTATTTTAGTGGCATTTCCACTTTTTGGAATCCTAATATTGTTAGTAG